>CM060886.1:11508008-11690508 GCA_030762935.1 Hymenopus coronatus | reverse complement strand
AGTATATGTATGTGTGTGTGTGCAGCATAACTCAAAAACCAAAAGCCTGTTAACAAGGATGTCTTTAAGTTCGTCTTCCAAGGGTGCGACACAAAAGATTTTCAGGAAAATAATTCTATCCCAAACTGTACCTTACATGGAAGTTTTTTCGAAATTTTCAGTTTCGCCAAAATACTTCTAACGATTTTGATTAAAATACCGTATATTAAGGTTATTTATGTGACAAGTATCTTGAATTTTCTGGCAATAACCTTAAATTCTGTTCACTCTGGATGTCTTTCTAAAATCGAGAAACCAATATATAAGAAGTAGACTACGCAAACTCTGCACCTTCTATTTGGTCCCTAATTTATTTAAAAATGTAAAAACTTCATGTGTTACGCTCATATGTACAGTACAAAGAATAAGAGAATACACTAGGCGTACACGATAATTTGGTTTACCTCCCCCATTTTTTCGGTAGTTTAACGCCCTTTAAACTGATTGGTCATATCGGACGATAAATGTAATTGATGAAATGATGCTCAAATGATCTTGGGGTCCATGGAGCTTAAAGTTACTCTTCACAGGATAAGGGAAAATCCTGAAAAAAACCCTTATCCGGGTACCTCAGCAAAAGTAAGATTCGAACTCACGACCTTTAGAATGTGAGGCAGACACGCTACCACCACACTACCTCCCCCATTCTTTCAGGTATCATTATATCATAATATAGAAGCTTACAGTAATTATAGCCTTTGAGATTGTATTAACCTCAGGCTATTCCAAGAACTTAAAGATTTTTAAAATATTTACATGTCAAATAAACTATTCGGAATATTTTAATCAAAATTGCTATAGCCATTTCCGAGAGAGAGGGGAAAAAAATATTTATGGGTATTCCTGGATGGGAGAATTTTCTTGAACATCTTCGTGTTGCACGTTTGGAAAATACTGAAATTATATACCAAGTATGGTATTCATCCAAATGTTCGCTTCTAACCAGGCACACAGACACGGGCCTCTTTCTAAAAATCTGGTGTATTCCATTTATATGATTTTCTCTACATTCCAGTAACAATTATTGTTAAAAAAAACTTGTTCTTCTACTTCATGTTATTTGAGATAAATATTAGCAGAAACTGTCTTATTACTTGTTTTCTTGTAAGAAGAAGAGATATAAAGAAATACACGACGCACATTACCCAGAATAGAGGTGTTCAGCAACTATTCAAGATAAACGTTTTACTGTCATGTAAATGCTCTTAATATACGGAATTTTAATCAAAACCATTAGAGCTATTTTTGGGGAAATTAAAATTTTCGAATTTTTTTCCATGTTTGGGAAGGGGAGATTTTTCTCAAAATTTTCGTGTCGCATCCTTGGAAGATATTGAACTTAAATACCAAGTGTTTATTTTTCCAAATTTTCGATTTTGAGTTGTGGTTTTCACAGACACACCCATACACAAACAGAAACAAGGAGTTTTTTATAAAATGTTTTTTGTACAGGGGGCGCTAAAAAGTGTAATACTTTCTCTACTTATATACCATAAACTGTACAGAGAAATTGCAAATGCTTTATTTCGATACAGGAATCTCAAAACATGCGAAATCTTGGAATCGAGCTTTTAGACGTAATCCAGTACGTTCTCTACTCTCCATGTACCTACTGATACAGAAATGATTTTCTGTAGGAGCGGACCTCACGTCAGTTCATCATCGTAACTCGAATTGTTGAGCATTACCCATTTCCTCGTAAGTGCTAGAGAAAGTAAAAAGATCGATTGCAGGAGAACATTTTATTACTTTCTCTACACATACTAAGGATGTAGATACTGTACAGTGTCCATCTAAAAGTTCGATACCGAAATTTTGTCAGAAATACGTTTTGAAACAACCAGGATCTAAAAAAAGCTTTTGTGTTTCATTCACATCACCTTCTCTAGTTGTTTCAAATACAAACTATTCTTACAAAAGATTATTTTTATCTGCATTATGCTAACTGAGATAAACATTAGCAAAATTGGTCATATTACTTGCTGCATTGTAAGTAGGAGGGAAATAAGGGAATATACTGGGCTAAACCGATAGTCAAATGTTTTAAAAGCTGGTTACTATGTGAAACAAATGTGGTTTCGTTCGGTTTGCATGGTCCCATTTGAGAAAAGCTGATAGTTCAAAATTGAAAGCAGCAACAAGGAACAACTCAAAAACGGTGAACTCTACAAGAAAAAAACGTATATGACATAAATTGTGTGTTTTAACGATATCGATAAACGTTTTTGTTGTCATGAAACTATGTTAAACATATGACATCGTAATAACAATCTTTAGAGTCATTTTTTAAAAAGTTACTAATTTCGAAAACTGGTTCATGTAAAGGTTTAAGGGAGATTTTCTTGAAAATCCTCGTGTCGCATACATAGAAGATACTGTGCACTTAAGTACCAAGTTTGGTATTTAACCGACTTTTCGTTTTTGAGCGATGCTGCTCACAGATTCACACGCGGGCGCACACACACACACACACATACACATACACACACACACACACTAACACGAAACGTTTCTAAAAAAATGCTATTTTTTGATTCAGCGAGGTCTCAAAACATGTATTTCCTGTGAAATCTCGATATAGGATTTTTAGTACCATACAATACCTTTTCTATCCACTATGTCATTATGCATACGGGCTAGGGAATATATATATATATATATATATATATATATATATATATATATATATAATGAAGATATTTACTTGTCAGGTAAAAGATGCGGGCTACTTTAATCAAAATCGTCAAAGGCATTTCTGAAAAAAATAAAATGTTTCTCAGTATTTTGGACTGGGGAAATTTTGTTGATAACATTTGTGTTGCATCTTTGGAAAATACGGAACTTAAAATACCTAATTTGGTAAAATAAGAATTGAAGCTTTCCTGGCGACGTATTAATTCAAAATCTTCTCGGGTTTCTAACCAGGTAAAAACTTGGCTTGATTCAGGGTGAGCTGAAGACGAGGAAGATGCACTTCTTTGAAACGTTGGTATCAAGCCAAGTTTTTACCTGGTTAGAAGCCCAAGAAGATTTTGAACCTAGTTTGGTGTTTATCGGAATTTTCGATTTTGTGATATGCTGATCACAGACACACAAACATACACGCAGACACGGATCTTTTTATAAACTATTTTGTTTGGGTACAAGGACCTTAAAACAGGTATATCAGGTAAAATCGCGGAATTGAATTTTTGGGCGGAATTTTGTACCTCCTTTACCGTCTCCAGGTCCTTGATAGACAAGGTAAAAATGATTTTTCGTATTGAGGAGCCCTTAGGTCATGTATTTCCAGTGAAATTGGAAGATCAAATTTGTTTGCATTACCTCGTAAGTGTGTGAAAAGTGAGTGAGCGGGACAGGAAGTTAGAAATGTAAATGGAGTTTTATTTAAGGACGGTCTTTAACTGCTATGGTTATCAGCCATTCTATACTGGGCGCGGAAGACAGCTTTATTTTGCTCAGAGGCCTTTTTATCAGGCTTGAGGTTCTTTTTCGTGCCGTAAATCTACGACACGGAACCAACGGCTTTACTTCCCTTCCTAAGGTATCCATACTAAGGGTTTTTACGCCTGACAAAAGTTGTCGTCCTCCGCCGAGTTTGTACCCGCGAGCTTGGGTATAGGAACTTGGTTAGTAACCATCACACCACGGAGGGCGACTAAGTAAGTAAAAAAGTAAGTATGTAAGAAAGAAAGTAAGTAGGTAAAAAGAACGCTGATAAGACAGTTTCTTATTTATAAAGATGATGTTTATTCAAGCAAATAAATGCTGTGGTATTTTTTGGAAGGCCTTAGTAAATAATAAGATGAGAGAGCACGTGAGCGAGGTATCTCGTTTTGAACGGCAAGATGTCCGGGGAGGTGTTGCTTGGACCAGCCACAACAATAACACTAACCTGTGATAGCGCCTTATAATAAATGGCTGCCATAAATTAGCCAGATATTACTCGCGCAAGAAAACGCCCCGTAAAATAAAAATGTTTACCACCGTAAAAAGAAAAACTAGAATAGAGGAGCGAGGAAGAAGGAAGAGGAATGTGAGAGTGTTGGAAGCCCGCTGGGGCCGTCTAATAGAGATGAGATATTTCTGAAAAAGTCTGACGCAGGATTTTGTGCTTCATGTCGTCATGTCACATTTATATTTACACTCGTCATCAATAAGCTCCTTTTCGAGTTAAGCCTATTGACAATTCCGTTGCTCCTTAGCCTCAGTCTATTATTACTACAAGGCTTTGTTAAGAACCAATGGTTTTAATAGACTCCCAAGTTAAAGCGTCTACATCCGTCATTATGTAAACAAATTTGTGTGTCTGTGTGTGTCTGTGTATGTGTGTGTTTGCGTATGTGCGTGTCTGTGTGTGTCTGTGTATGTGTATGTGTGTGTCTGTGTATGTGTGTGTCTGTGTTTGTGTGGTGTCTGTGTATGTGTGTGTCTGTGTGTCTGTGTATGAGTGTGTCTGCGTGTCTGTGTAAGTGTGTGTCTGTGTGTCTTTGTGTCTGTATGTGTGTGTCTGTGTATGTGTGTGTCTGTGTGTCTGTGTATGTCTGTGTGTCTGTGTATGAGTGTGTCTGCGTGTCTGTGTTTGTGTGGTGTCTGTGTTTGTGTGGTGTCTGTGTATGTGTGTGTCTGTGTATGTGTGTGTCTGTGTTTGTGTGTGTCTGCGTATGTGCGTGTCTATGTGTGTCTGCGTATGTGCGTGTCTGTGTATGTGTGTGTCTGTGTATGTGTGTGTCTGTGTTTGTGTGTGTCTGTGTTTGTGTGTGTCTGTGTTTGTGTGTGTCTGTGTTTGTGTGTGTCTGTGTATGTGCGTGTCTATGTGTGTCTGCGTATGTGCGTGTCTGTGTATGTGTGTGTCTGTGTATGTGTGTGTCTGTGTTTGTGTGTGTCTGTGTTTGTGTGTGTCTGCGTATGTGCGTGTCTATGTGTGTCTGCGTATGTGCGTGTCTGTGTATGTGTGTGTCTGTGTATGTGTGTGTCTGTGTTTGTGTGTGTCTGTGTTTGTGTGTGTCTGTGTTTGTGTGTGTCTGCGTATGTGCGTGTCTATGTGTGTCTGCGTATGTGCGTGTCTGTGTATGTGTGTGTCTGTGTATGTGCGTGTCTATGTGTGTCTGCGTATGTGCGTGTCTGTGTCTATGTGTGTCTGTGTATGTGCGTGTCTATGTGTGTCTGCGTATGTGCGTGTCTATGTGTGTCTGCGTATGTGCGTGTCTGTGTTTGTGTGTGTCTGTGTTTGTGTGTGTCTGTGTATGTGTGTGTCTGTGTATGTGTGTGTCTGCGTATGTGCGTGTCTATGTGTGTCTGCGTATGTGCGTGTCTGTGTTTGTGTGTGTCTGTGTATGTGCGTGTCTATGTGTGTCTGCGTATGTGCGTGTCTGTGTCTATGTGTGTCTGTGTATGTGCGTGTCTATGTGTGTCTGCGTATGTGCGTGTCTATGTGTGTCTGCGTATGTGCGTGTCTGTGTTTGTGTGTGTCTGTGTATGTGCGTGTCTATGTGTGTCTGCGTATGTGCGTGTCTGTGTCTATGTGTGTCTGTGTATGTGCGTGTCTATGTGTGTCTGCGTATGTGCGTATCTGTGTCTATGTGTGTCTGTGTATGTGCGTGTCTATGTGTGTCTGCGTATGTGCGTGTCTATGTGTGTCTGCGTATGTGCGTGTCTATGTGTGTCTGCGTATGTGCGTATCTGTGTCTATGTGTGTCTGCGTATGTGCGTGTCTATGTGTGTCTGTGTATGTGCGTGTCTATGTGTGTCTGCGTATGTGCGTGTCTATGTGTGTCTGCGTATGTGCGTATCTGTGTCTATGTGTGTCTGCGTATGTGCGTGTCTATGTGTGTCTGTGTATGTGCGTGTCTATGTGTGTCTGCGTATGTGCGTGTCTATGTGTGTCTGTGTATGTGCGAGTCTATGTGTGTCTGCGTATGTGCGTGTCTGTGTCTATGTGTGTCTGTGTATGTGCGTGTCTATGTGTGTCTGCGTATGTGCGTGTCTATGTGTGTCTGCGTATGTGCGTGTCTATGTGTGTCTGTGTATGTGCGTGTCTATGTGTGTCTGCGTATGTGCGTGTCTGTGTCTATGTGTGTCTGTGTATGTGCGTGTCTATGTGTGTCTGCGTATGTGCGTGTCTATGTGTGTCTGCGTATGTGCGTGTCTGTGTATGTGTATGTGTATGTCTGTGTTTGTATGGTGTCTGTGTATGTGTGTGTCTGTGTGTCTGTGTATGTCTGTGTGTCTGTGTGTGTCTGCGTATGTGCGTGTCTATGTGTGTCTGCGTATGTGCGTGTCTGTGTTTGTGTGTGTCTGTGTATGTGTGTGTCTGCGTGTCTGTGTATGTGTGTGTCTGTGTTTGTGTATGAGTGTGTCTGTGTATGTCTGTGTGTCTGTGTGTGTCTGCGTATGTGCGTGTCTATGTGTGTCTGCGTATGTGCGTGTCTGTGTTTGTGTGTGTCTGTGTATGTGTGTGTCTGCGTATGTGCGTGTCTATGTGTGTCTGCGTATGTGCGTGTCTGTGTTTGTGTGTGTCTGTGTATGTGTGTGTCTGCGTGTCTGTGTCTGTGTTTGTGTGTGTCTGTGTATGAGTGTGTCTGCGTGTCTGTGTATGTGTGTGTCTGTGTTTGTGTGTGTCTGTGTATGTGTGTGTCTGCGTGTCTGTGTATGTGTGTGTCTGTGTTTGTGTGTGTCTGTGTATGTGTGTGTCTGCGTGTCTGTGTATGTGTGTGTCTGTGTGTCTGTGTATGTGTGTCTGTGTCTGTGTATGTGTGTGTGTCTGTGTGTCTGTGTCTGTGTGTCTGTGTGTGTCTGTGTGTCTGTGTCTGTGTGTCTGTGTATGTGTGTGTCTGTGTGTCTGTGTATGTCTGTGTGTCTGTGTGTGAGTGTGTCTGCGTGTCTGTGTATGTGTGTGTCTGTGTGTCTGTGTATGTCTGTGTGTCTGTGTATGAGTGTGTCTGCGTGTCTGTGTATGTGTGTCTGTGTTTGTATGGTGTCTGTGTATGTGTGTGTCTGTGTGTCTGTGTATGTCTGTGTGTCTGTGTATGAGTGTGTCTACGTGTCTGTGTATGTGTATGTCTGTGTTTGTATGGTGTCTGTGTATGTGTGTGTCTGTGTGTCTGTGTATGTCTGTGTGTCTGTGTATGAGTGTGTCTGCGTGTCTGTGTATGTGTGTGTCTGTGTTTGTGTGGTGTCTGTGTATGTGTGTGTCTGTGTATGTGTGTGTCTGCGTATGTGCGTGTCTATGTGTGTCTGCGTATGTGCGTGTCTGTGTTTGTGTGTGTCTGTGTATGAGTGTGTCTGCGTGTCTGTGTATGTGTGTGTCTGTGTTTGTGTGGTGTCTGTGTATGTGTGTGTCTGTGTATGTGTGTGTCTGCGTATGTGCGTGTCTATGTGTGTCTGCGTATGTGCGTGTCTGTGTATGTGTATGTGTATGTCTGTGTTTGTATGGTGTCTGTGTATGTGTGTGTCTGTGTGTCTGTGTATGTCTGTGTGTCTGTGTGTGAGTGTGTCTGCGTGTCTGTGTATGTGTGTGTCTGTGTGTCTGTGTCTGTGTGTCTGTGTGTCTCTGTATGTGTGTGTCTGTGTCTGTGTGTCTGTGTGTCTGTGTATATCTGTGTGTCTGTGTATGTGTGTCTGTGTCTGTTTGTCTGTGTATGTGTGTCTGTGTATGTGTGATGTCTGTGTTTGTGTGATGTCTGTGTATGTGTGTGTCTGTGTGTCTGTGTATGTGTGTCTGTGTCTGTGTATGTGTGTGTGTCTGTGTGTCTCTGTATGTGTGTGTCTGTGTATGTGTGTGTGTCTGTGTGTGTCTGTGTGTGTGTCTGTGTCTGTGTGTCTGTGTGTCTCTGTATGTGTGTGTATCTGTGTCTGTGTGTGTTGTGCTGTGTGTGATGTCGGAGGGGATTGCACATTGTAGCCATTGCCTTACTGTACGTCAGCCCCCAAGAGGATAGGATGAGACGAGAGTAATATCAACGGGCGGCCGAAATGGGACGATGGTGGGGGAGGGTATTTTGGTTGTTAACGACCCTATCAATTCAGGATCATATAAATTCCTCTGGTGTGCCGGAATTTTGTTCCACAAGCGTTCTTTAACTTGCCAGTAAATCTACTGACAAAGGGCTGTCGCTTTTAAGCACACTTAAAAACCATCTGTCCGAGTTTGAACCCGTGACCTAGAAGCCAGCGCCAAATCAACTGAGCGATCCAGACTGACGAAGGTAGAGCCCCTGTGGAGGGTACCTGAAATATTCCAAGCAGTTCTTCATCTCTACGCGGGCTCCCAGCGTCGTATCGCTGCCGAGAGTTGAACATCTAGAGCGCATGCACCACCACGGAACGGCGCCAACACCACAGTCCTCGACGACACTAATAACCCTGAAAGATACCGGTTGGATGAAATGGAGATAAAATGAAATGCAGGAAATTCGGAGGATGTGGCAACCTCCTCAGCATTTGCCTAGTGCGCCGGGAAAATACCGTGAAAAACCTATGGGTCAGAGAGGTCGGCGGCGGGAATCGATTCCACGACCTCTCGAATGCCAGTCTCAGCAACTTGGCTCGGTAAACAATGTAGTAATATTAATTATCTAACTTTAACTACAAGCATGTTCTGAACTCTCCTAAGGTAAAATAAACGCTCAAGAAAAACGATTTCGTGTCTAAGTGCCTCTCCATAAAAACCCAAAAGTCAGATGTATAACAAATTTTGTAATTAAGTCTCGAATCTTTTAAGAAAACAAAACAAATATTTGAAATCAAATTACCCCTTCACAAACATTTAAAGAAAGGATTTGATTTGATTTGATTTGCACAGCCTGTTTCGAAACAACACCAGTCTTATATCAGTCTATCAGTCACAAATGGTCGTATAACTTATACTTGAATTAGTTTGAAAAACTTTAAAGTATTTTTTCTAACTTTGAAAATTGGTTATTTTGAGATAGGTAGTGCACGATGCCCACCTACCCACACCTCAGCTCGTGCCATAAAAACAAACAACTGTGTTACACTCACATGAGTTTCTCTAGCTACTCCACAAACAAACTTCTTACAAAAGATAACTCTTCTTTCAACACCATGCTAATCGAGATAAACATTAGCAGAATTTTATTACTTAGTTCCTTATAAGTAGACTGGAACTAAGGGAATGCACAAGGCCAAAGTGATGATCAAATGTTTTAAAAGCTGTCGTTATGTGATTATCATTGCAAATCACTTCTTTCCTCGGTCAAAAAGAAAAACGGACACACCCCTCTGAGAGAAATATAGTACTTCACAATTGAAACCAATAATACTAATAATACCTAGGGATATCTTGAAAACGGTAAGCTCCACGAAAAAAAATGTATATGACATAGCGTGTGTATTTTAACAAGATCTACATTTTTGTGAAGTAAGTTTTTGTCTATCTCTGTTGCTTTACTTGTTATGCTAAATTAAGCAAAATACACTTTGTACATAGTGCGTGTAGACAAAGTAAAAAACAGTTACCTACTCAAAAGAATACTATAACACGAACGGTTTCAACGTTGCTCTTGAATGCCCTAACCGCGAGTTTATTTTACTTACTATCCTAATCATTTTGTGATTATCTTAATAATAACTTGTTACAGCTTACTGCAGGTAAATATCAATAATAACTTGCTGTGGAATGTTTTATTACTTTTTCTACACGTACTATGTACATAGTGTCTAGAGAAGGTATTGTATTGCACCCAAAAATTCGATACCGAGATTTCACCGGAAATGCATGTTTTGGGTCCCCCTGAGTCCAAAAAAAGCATTTTTGGAAAAAGGTCCGTGTGTGTGCGTGTGTGTGTCTGTGGACAGCATAGCTCAAAACCGAAAAGGCCGTTAAATACTAAACTTGGTATTTAAGTGTGGTATCTTCCAGGGATGCGACACGAAGATTTTCAAGAAAATCCCCCCACGGTTTAGCAGTTATTCAAAATTTAGTAAAATTCATCCAGAATAAACTACTCTTCAGAGGCTATTCCCAGAAAATTCAAGATATACATTTCATTTGTCAGGTACATATGCTTAATATCCGAAATTTTAATCAAAATCGTTAGAGCCATTTTTGAGAAAATCAAAATTTTCGAAAAAAGTTCCATGTAAAGGGTAGTTGGGGGTGGGGGGATTTTTCTTAAAATCTTCGTGTGGCATCCCTGGAAGATACTAAACTTAAATACCAAGTTTGGTATTTTACCGACTTTTCGTTTTTGAGTTATCGTGTTCACAGGCACACGGACACACGGACACATATTGGGGATCCTAAAACATATATTTCCGGTGAAATCTCGGTATCGAATTTTTGGTGGAGTGCAATACTTTCTCTATACACTATGTACATAGTGCGTATGGAGAAAGTAAAAAAAGTGTCACTCACTGGCTACCCGGGCGGCAACAAAGCGAACGGAACGCTTTGAAACCAATCACAAAGCCATCAGCCATAACCAACAACGCTCATATCTTGTCAACAACGTTCATCCTGCCTTTTGTTGCATTATTTCTGCTCCGAGATATTTATGGTGGATGGTTAGTAGGAAGGGAGGCAGGGTTGGCTTATATACAAAGGCATCTAACTGAGTAGGCAATGCCCGGTTTTCTATAATCGACACATATTATTATAAATTTACACTGATCATGAAGCATCTTGTTGGTGTACTCTTATTGACCTTAAAAGGTATGTTTTTGTTTCATAATAGGATCTGAGCTTCAACGTCCACATCTGTTTTGGTGTTGTTTTGAAACACCCTGTACAAAGATATTGGGGGTTAAATATTCTCTTTAGGTTTATTGTACCACTGTGCAGACTTTATAGTTTCAGGAAGTAATCCTTTAATAAGGAGCAGCAGATTTTTAACCAAAGAATTTGTAAGTATATATCTTCCTGTAAGTTGCATATTTTCCTATCAAAGGCTTTACATTTAAATATTATATTAGAAACAGTTTCGTCGTTTTTATTGCATAACTTGTATAATGCTTTAAATATTGTCACTAAATATAGGTGTTTCTTTAATCTACAGCTCACTGCTAATAGCCCCGTTATTAAGTTTATTTGGCAAATATTGAGGGTTGGCACATATTCTGTAAGAGAGGAGGATATGTTATCATCATTCACTTACGTGTTTGCATCCTTTGTTCGCACCCATTGTCTTTTATAGAGAACAAATAATCCATTAGCAATTTGTACTCTGATGCAGAAAATGACTTGAGTAGATATTTTCCTGCTAGGATGTCTGCTTTCATTGCCTAACATGCCAATATGTTCAGGTACTCACCCAAGAGTAACACTGTTGTACTGTGTTTTGCCAGTTATAAAAGGGAAATGTACCAACTTTTTAGCCGGATTTCGGATTCTCCCTGCAAGTTTCAAATGCATGCGTTTCGGCTTTGAATATTGTAATATTATGACTAAGAGCAAGATAATAATAGATGTTATATGTTGGTGACTTCTCATGGAGAAGGATTGTTCTCTATTTCATGAAAATGTTTTTTAAATAAATTTAATAACATTTAAGAAGTGTGAGATATATGATTACACAAAAGGTATAACTCGTACTTCCTGTTAAATCTCTTTCGTTCTTATATAATGTTTTTTTTGTGTTTTTTTATAATTGTTTCATTTATATAGCCCCCTTTAACATCTAAGGTCATGTCGGGGGCTTTGCACTTGAAACGACTCGTTGTCAGTAGGTTTAAATCATTTTGTTTTCTTCAAGCACACGCACATTCACTCTCACATACATACAGGGTTACTACAAAAGAAATAGACAACTTCAACTGCCTGTAAAACAGAAACTATTAGAAATAGCAACCTAATTATTTTGGAGGTATGTTGGGAAACTCTCAAAGTTTCGTTTGTTACTATTGGTAACGCTGTAGTGTTTTGTTTGTTGTTGCAGAAGCTGAAATGGCGGAAAATCCTGTGGAAAAGGCATATTGCGTGTTGGAATTTGCTAGAACGCAATCAGCAACTGTTGTCCAATGACATTTTAGAACACGTTACCACAAAAATAAAATGATGCGCCCACAAAAATCAGCATAGTCTTCATCATGTCGCAACATGTCGATGTAAAAGTCACGCCGTATGACCTTATCTTCTTTACTCAGAAACTGCAACATCTGTAATCTGTAAGGCATCATGTGCAGTCGCTTCCGCAAGATTTTCCATAGTTTGCTGTTGAATTTGTAATTGCATGCTTGCCCTAGATGTCGATTTCTGTGGGCTTCTTATGTAGGCAGAAAGAACACGTTCAACGTTTTCTTCCGAAACTCTTGGTCTTCCCGAGCTCTTCCCTTTGCACAAACATCCCGTTGTCTCGAATTTTCTATACCAGTCGTAGATTGACTGTCTAGTCGGTGGCGTTTTGTGGTAACGTGTTCTAAAATGTCGTTGGACAACAGTTGCTGATTGCGTTCTAGCAAATTCCAACACGCAATATGCCTTTTCCACAGGATTTTCCGCCATTTCAGCTTCTGCAACAACAAACAAAACACTACTGCGTTACCAGTAGTAACAAACGAAACTTTGAGAGTTTCTTAACATACCTCCAAAATAATTAGGTTGCTATCTCTAATAGTTTTTGTTTTACAGTCAGTTGAAGTTGTCTATTTCTTTTGTAGTAACCCTGTACTTCCAGACTCTATGGGGGATAGGGAATCATTCAGACTAAAGAAAAATTCCCCGCCCCAGCCGGGAAGCGAACCCGGGACATATATAATGTTATATGCCTGGAAAATGTAAACTAGAACAGACATATTTCACACTTACTCCCCAGATTACTATTTCTACTTTAAATGCTGCTGATTCAGGGAATGAAGGCATTTTCCACATACTGAGCAGTAAAGGAAAAAAAAAAAAAAAATGCTGACAATATATGCAGCTTTGTTGTAAAACTTTTTTCGTGGCATTAACTGCTTGGAAATATATTTTGTTGCATGTTTAAATGTTTCCAAGAGGAGATTTACTTTGAGTATTGCTTCCACATCTTGCATGTCACAATGTAATGTCTAAATTGAGATCAAATCTAGAAAAAATAAATTTAATAAATAACTAGGATTAAGGGAATGCCCAAAGGGTGCCAACGAAGATTTTCAACACCATCCTCCACCACAAGCTTTCCTTTACATGGATTTTTTTTATTTTTTTGAGTGGAAAGCCATTTTCGAGATAATATCTCCATGGCACGACAGCCACAAGGAACCTTGGCCTACCGCCCGGCCGCTGCGTCCCCCATCACGGTCCATGACAGCCGTCATGGAAGGGGTGAATTATTGGAAGGTGAGACTTAGTCAGCGCCTCGACACCCCTGGCTGGTAAATGCGGTCCTCATGATCTAGAGCCGCTACTTTTCCATCAAGTAGCTCCTCAATTGGCCCCCCAGGTACCTCACGAGGCTGAGTGCACCCCGATCCTGGTCTCCCAGCGAGGAAAAACTCCCCACACCGGTGCCGGGAATCGAACCAGGTCTGCCGCTTGGTACATTTTCGAGATACCCGTTGTTAATTGGCCGGTTTGTTTAATACATGGTAATTCTTCCAATCCTTTCGATGTTCAGTTGTTTCTCACTATAGCATAGAAGGAGTATAATATTTTAAGGTTCTCCAAAATGTATATGTATAATACATTTTTACCATAAATGAAATTATATCTTGAATTTTTTGAGAACAGCCTCTGAGACCTCTATTTATATAGCCGTAAGAGATAGACAAATTCTCTCTGCAGAATATTTTAATCCTGTTTGTGTCAAATACATTTGTTTTTCCTTCTCTTATTATAGAGCTAATTATTTTCCAAATAGTTATTATTATTAGTTTCAAATGTGCTATTCTCTAATAGGAATTCTTGTTATTCATTTGTTTGTTTTTCTTGGGTATGCAAAGAGAATGTAATTTCAAAACTATACACAGGAACTTACTCTTAAAATATTTTAATAATACCTTAGTCCCTTGTGCCTGCAAGTAAATAAAGTATATAGAAAAAAATATACTTTCGTAAGAATAGTTTGTAGAAACTCTATGCAACAAAACAATGTTAGGTAAAGAAAGTTATGTGAATGTAACACAGCGGAATTTTAGTCTAACTTTGTATGCCTAACTGCAACATAGTCTCTGACGTACTGAACAGCCAGAACCTTTCATTTCTGAAGAAATGGCAGAAGATATTATAGCACTTTGAAAAAACGCTTTGTCACAAAGATTTAAGTTTAATAGCACGCAATAACGCGAAAATGGATCTGCCCGAAAAAGAAACATGATGCTCTAAGGTGAGGCACAAATGACAATAAAATGCTCGTATACTGGCAGCATTTTGGCCTGCTTAGTGAATGGCACATTCTAATTTTTACTGCGCTCGTAAATGTCTGAAGATATATCGTTTTCATAAACCCTCACGCAAGGCCAGGCGTAACAAATGAAGCACAAAAAGCGTGCCACTTGCTACACTGGACCTGACCACGAACCCCTAGCTTTTGGAAATTAGCTGGTGTGTAAATCTTAAGACCCAATGTAATATAAAGAAACATTAATCAAATGATAAAATGTGTTTAAATTTTATAGTTTCAGGAAACAACCCAGCAGGCTATGAGAATTAAGTGTGTGGCTATCGTTTATCATTTTGTTCTGCTTCAACAGCGAGAGAAGTTAGGAGAAAAGAAAGCAAACAACTAAGAAAATGGAAAATATAAAAAAGAAAAGAAGAATCATTGCAGCTATTTTATAAGTTTTTGATAGTGTTTAGCCCCGTTTTTACTACTATGGCACCGCAGGCGATGACATTGATGACACATGGAATGAAGATGGAGCGCCGGTGGAATGCGATGGCGGGTTAACCGGAGAACTCGGAGAACACCCGCCCCACGCCGTTTTGTCAATCAGAAATCCCACGTGCGGTCGTCTGAGATCGAACTCGGGCCGCCTGGGTGAGAGGCAAGTAGTGAATTCACTGGGCCACGGTGTGGCTGTTTTATAAAAAATACATGTAAGATATAATGGGGTTTGTTCCCTTACATAATTATAAAGTTAACCACTTCATCGTGTTTTTCACACATTTAACTAATTATTCAATTACCGAGCGGGAAGGGTCAGGAGGTTTGGTCTGTGTACCACATTCGTAGGTCCCCGTCGAGTATATCCAATCTGACTTGGATTTTTGTTCTAATACCACGAATTTTTTGTCCCTCATTACCCATAATTTCATTGCATATCACATTTCTGGATACGATGACTGGTTGGTTTGGTAGTATCTGGTGCGCGGTGCGCTATGTAATTATTTGCTTCTCTAGTACAGAGTTCTGGTACTTGATCGTCTGGAGGAAGGCTGGGGGGTGCCTGCAGGAGTCTCTCAATCTGAGAGATTCAGAGACCCCGCAATATCCCCATCTACTTGGTCCGGGTACAATCCTTCCCTTCCTTCATGATAAGCTGCATACGGCGCGGCACAATAGACCTCTGGCCGCAGTGCAACAAATATATATATATATATATATATATATATATATATATATATATATATATATATTGTATATATTGTACGGTGTACAACTTTGCTTCCGCGTTTTTCCTCGGCATTCAAGGCTTTATTGTAAAAAGAATTACTATATATTTGCGATTCAAAATACAGTCCCATCCTTCAGGCAGCGTACGAATACCTTGTCAAAAAAAAATTATCATTTTACATTTTTATGTATTAACTGTCCTTTCCTTACTCCTATCGTTTAAAATAAAGAATCAAAGAGGTTTTCCTAACGATGACCACCTAGAGTAAGTAGTTATTTTATTTGTCACTAGATGGCTGTAGTAATGTTTTTCCTCCCTATCCAATGTTAAAGTAACGCAACAGTGGTACAAGTTATTTGTTGCTAAATGGTCGTGGTACTGCTATATATTTCCCTTCCCATTCAATGTTAAGGTAAGGCAACAGTGGTACTAGTTATTTGTTGCTAAATAGTCGTGGTACTGCTATATATCTCCCTTCCCATTCAATGTTAAGGTAACGCAACAGTGGTACAAGTTATTTGTTGCTAAATGGTCGTGGTACTGCTATATAGTTCTCTTCCCATTCAATGTTAAGGTAACGTAACAGTGGTACTAGTTATTTGTTGCTAAATGGTCGTGGTACTGCTATATATTTCCCTTCCCATTCAATGTTAAGGTAACGCACCAGTTTATCAACACAATGACGCAATGCAGCAGTGAAATTCAAATACATTTTTATATGTTAGCTGTCCTTTCCTTACTCCTATCCTTTAAAATAAAGAATCAAAGAAGTTTTCCTAACGATGAACACCTAGAGTAAGTAGTTATTTATTTTCCGATAGATAGCGATAGTAGTATTTTTCCTCCCCATCCAATGTTAAAGTAACGCAACAGTTTATCGAGATGATACAACGCAGCAGTGAAATTCAAATACATTTTTATGTAAAAACTGCCCTTTACTTACTCATATCGTTTAAAATAAAGAAGGTTTGTTGGTGACGAACACCTGAAATACATACTTATTATTTGCCACCAGAAGGCCATAGTACCTACTGCTCTACTTTTCTTCTTCTTCAATGTTAAGGGCATGCACCTGGTAATGGAGACAATGACGAAAGCTAACTGTGAAAATCAAGTATATTACTTATGTATTAACTATCGTTCCCTAGTCACATCGTTTATATAAAGAAAGAAGTATATTTATGTTGTAATTCTTTAAAATGAACAAGTTATAAACTATTCACATAACTATTCACCTTTCTTAGAATCTGAAAATAACGGGATCCGTTTTAGGATTAACTTCCTATTGCAGATGTTGGTTATTTCACGTTATGTGATACATGAGCTAGCAAAAGAAATGAAAATACCTGCGTCACCATCACACAACAATTGGGGGTGTTCTTAATACATTTGATCAGGTAATATTTTGGGTTAAATGGAGAAATTTAATACACAAAGCTATCATGAAATAAAAGCTTATCAATTGACTAACTGGATCTACTTGCTCTTTAGTTACGTCATTGTTGCCTTAGAAATTGCTGTTTTGACATAGAAGAAAATAAAGAAAGAGGTGGACAATATTAGAAGTAAAGGAAAGAAAGAGATTCGGAAGAAGCATGAAAGTTACTTTGTGACTTTCTCCTTAATGTAATTCATTACATATGCCAGCATATACCCACCACACTATGGATGCGCTGCCATTACTGTTATTATGCCAACGACATCTTGGTTGCCAACGCTGTTAACTCCATATGTCATCCTTTCCACACTACCTTGTGGGATTTGCCAGGATTCCCGCCACACACTTTACAGCCTAAGGTTGACTCGGTGATAATTATATGACGCAATATCAATCAGCCGAAATATGCAACAGAACAAACTCACTGTTACAAAAATTATGAAAAATTTTGATTTAAGTTACTATAACATGGGAAGTTAAAGGCGAGGATATACATATTCCAAGAACACCACTAATGTCAGCCGACTTTCGTTTTGAATTTAAGCGCGCCTTGCATTCGCAATGACAATAAATCCCAAGATCAATCGTTACAAGTGTGTGTAATATACCTTGAATTGTGTTTTTCGCATGTTGTACGTTGCGTGCTCGAGAGTCGGCAAAGTATCGGCGCTATTTTTTTTTTCTCTCCGGAAGGAAAATTGTACATTACAAGGCATTACAATAAAGTATTCTCAAATTATTTAATTGTGCCTTTATTTCATTGCATGGTCGTACTGTAAACGGAAGATTTCATCTGAGTTTTTTTTTCGTTAGGTACATCACCCGTGCGAAGCCGGGGCGGGCAGCTAGTATTAATATAAAGTTTTGCACAAAATTTAACGGTGACATTTCTGAAAATCCGCAAATAATTGTACATATTTAAACCACTATATGTAATAGTTTTCTGCTTATCGCGGACTAGTTAGCGACGTCATAGATTATCATTAGGTGTAGTTCTGAAGTGGAGCGAGAACATGTTTTCCTTTAATTGCACAATCCACTTAGGAAGTCGTCGTTCTATACTATTATTATTATTATTTTATTGTTATTATTATTATTACAATGCCTACTGTTGAGTGAGTTTCAAAAGAGGGTAACTGCAACCAAGAACTGTCACTGGTTACTTAATTAATGCCTTAAAGCAATGTTTTCAATTATTATACTTGGAAACAGAAGCTATTATACTGCATACTCAATACAACTTTCTTTATGCCTTACAATTCCGCACATAAACATTATAGATTAGTTAAGTACTACAAATTACTATTCTATTGTATTTTGTCGGTATATTTTTGCCCAGAACTTGTTTCGAACTAAATATTAGACGTTTAGTTGTATATATAGTTAGTTGTACGCGTGGAAACAGCCTTTAAATATTATACCAGAAGTATGGAGGAAAATATTTAGAAATACTAATTGTTATTTCATATATGCTTGTTTTCCGAGCGCAGTTTCTTTCCCCTTTCATCTGATTGGCTAATCACACCTTTGAATGGCGATATACAGACTCTATCTAGTGCTAGGTCTGATGATAGAGGTGATATAGACACACTTATGATACATGCACGAGCTTTAGTCAATTGAGAGACAGGTTTTTAACGAAGGATCCTCCTCTCTATATTTGTTGAATAAAATTTACAGTATTTTAGATGTGTTACTGTTATGTAATATACTTGGTTCATACGGTTATGAAAATGTAAATTTGGAGATATTAACATAAATATTCGTGTTAAATAAGGAAATACTTTGTACTGCACAACTGTTTCCGGGACACCAGGCAAATGCTGGGGAGGTTCTTTCATTCCCCCAAATTTCCTTCTCTTCATTTTATCTCCATTCCAATCCAGCCAGGCTGTTTCAGGACTTAAGCTTCGCGAAGACTGCGGAGTGACGCTTTGGGAATAAGATCACGGCAACAACATGATGTTGGATTCGTGTGTAGGACCTGGGCTCCTAGCTGCCCCCGTGCTCCTCGAGATGAACAGCTTTTAAAGCGAATATTCTAGTGCTTTATGGCAATATTATATCTTGGTTCAGATTTAAATTCCGAGACGTAAATTATGGCTGACTTTTACAAACATCCATGCAAACAGTGCTTTAATATGTTTACTTTTTCTATACGTACTATGTACGTTGTGTATAGAGAAGGTATTCTATTGCACCCAAAAATTAGATACCGAGATTTCACCGGAAATACATGTTTTGAGACCCCATGAATAAAAAAAAAGAATTTTTAGAAAATGTCTGTGCGTATGTGTGCGTGTGTATCTGTGGGCAGCATAGCTCAAAAACGAAAAGAACGTTAAAAACCAAACTTGGTATTTAAGTTTGGTATCTTCCAGGGATACCTCACGAAGATTTTCAAGAAAATCCCCCGCTCCAATCTACCCTTTATATGCAAAAAATTCGAAAATTTTGATTTTCTTAAAAATGGCTCCAACGATTTTGATTAAATTCTCTTATATTTATGATATTTACTTGCCAAATAGAATGTATATCTTGAATTTTCTCGGAATAACCTCTGAAGATTATTTTATCCTGGATGAATTTTACGGAATTTTACATAACTGCTAAACCGTAAGAGCTGGACAAAAACTTACCACTAAAAATGTACAGCACAGTAAAACACATGATTCATACTATATACATTTTTTCGTGGTTTTTCCTTTTTTAGATATTCCTTGTTTTTGGTTACAGCTTTGAAAAACTATACTTTTCTCATACAACATGGCTTCCTTCGGATGGGAAGTAAAGCCGTTGGTCCCATGTAGATTTAGTACACGTAAAAGAACCTCAAGCCTAATAAAGAGGCTTCTGAGCAAAATTAAGCGGCCTTTCACGCCCAGTATAGAATGGGACGCTGAGAACCATAGCAGTTAAAGAGCGGCCATAAATAAAACTCCATTTAATTTTTTTTTTCATACAGAAATTTTTCAACTCCCGTGCATACAAATTAAGGAACTTCAGTCACATAACCACCAGGTTTTGACTATCACTTTAACCTATGGCACTCCCTTATTTCGCTTCTACTCACAAGGAAGCAAGTAATAAGACTATTTCTGCTAATTGTGTCTGGATTAGCATGAATTAAATAGAAGTATAAGCTTTTTAACAATAATTTGTTTCAGAGATGCAGAGAAAGTCATGCGAATGGAACACATCAGATTTTTTTGTTTGTATTTGCTTGGACTATGTTAGAGCCGTATCGGTGGCTCTTTCCTCGCGGTCCGGTTTCGGCCGTCCGTCAAAAATGCTCACTTATTATGCTGTCCTCCTGGGGTCTGACGCACAATTAGACTAATATCAACAGATATGCGGGAAAGCTATGTGAGCTTTTGAGTGGAAAATGAAAACAGAACAGCTTCGAATTTTCAATCTTGTACCGCCAGAACAGGTTATGTTTTGAAAAATTAAACTTTCGCCTTAGCACACTTTGAAAACAACTAATGCTATGAACAAATTTGACGAATTGTATGCTTAAGTGAGCTCTAAAGCTTCACTGATGTATGTTTCTCTCTCTCTCTTGTTCTTTTTTAATTATAAAACTCTATACAAAACCGAATAAAAATGAAGATGTCAGATAATTCACAATAAGTCCGCGTGCGTTTGAAGGAGAACGCCATGTTTTGTTGAGAATGCGTAACGTCATTAAGGACAGATTCGAGGGGAGCCATAAAACAGTACCAACCTGCTAATGTGTTCACAACTTCAGGCGATACCGGCTTCCCCGCATGGCTTGCGGGCATCCCCGGTAACGAAGGAGCACCACCAACAGCTGCTACGGCTAAGCTCCTTACTATCCTTCAAGAGTTGCTTGGATTCAAAATTTAATCTCAAGAAACATTTTGATAAAAACACACCAGCGGTGCACAAGGGCCGTTGCACCATCAAGGCAACCGTCGAGGAGCAATATTCGCCTCCTCCTGTCACTCCACAACCCCAATACACACCCGCCATCCTACAAAACCCACAATCCCGTCAGAACGTGGTTAAGTTCTCTCTGAGAACAGGGACACGTCTAACACACCTCGGGCTGCCCTCAGCCTGCCAATCACACTGGACTGGATGTGTTCACATTGGTTTTGTTTAGTTCCTCTTCCCATCCAGCACACTTCATATTCTAACCGTGTTTTATTGGCTGAATTTTCTAATATTTTTTGTGTCGAATCCTTAAAATACCAAGTGTATTTGTTCATTGAAACTTCATCTTTACTTTCTCTATACGTACTATGTACATCATGTATAGGGAAGGTATTGCACTCCACCAAAAAATTCGATACCGAGATTTCATCGGTACCCTGTATCCAAATAAAGTATTTTCAGAAAAAGGTCCGCGCGCGTGTGTGTGTGTGTCCGTGTGTCTGTGAACACGATAACTCAAAAACGAAAAGTCAGTAAAATACCAAACTTGGTATTTAAGATTAATATCTTCCAGGGATGCGACACGAAGATTTTGAGAAAACCTCCCCACACCAACCTACCCTTTACATGGAACTTTTTTCGAACATTTTGACCTTCTAAAAATGGTTCTAACAATTTTGATTAAAATAGCGTATATTAAAGATATTTAGCTGACAAATAAAATTTATATTCTAAATTTTCTGGGAATAGCCTCTGAAGACTACTTTATTCTGGGTCAATTTTAGGGAATTTTGCATAAATGCTAAACCGTAAGAGATGGACATAAAAATGTAGAGCACCTTAAAACACACAATTTATGTTATATACTTTTTTTCGTGGAGTTAATTGTTTTTGAGGTATTCCTTGTTTTTGGTTTCAGCTATAAAAAACTTATACTTTTCTCATACAGGGCTTTGTGAACTCCTGTCCATACAAACAAAGGAACTTCAGTCACATAGCAACCAGCTTTTGACTATCAGTTTAAACTATAAAAGACCCTTTATTCATTTCTACTTACAAGAAAGCAAGTAATAAGAGCATTTCTGCTAATCAGCATGAAATAAATTGAAGTTTAAGTTTTTTAACAATAATCTGTTGCATTGATATAGAGAAAGTCATGTGAATGGAACACATCAGATTTTTCGTTACGTGCGCTCTCTCTCTCTCTCTCTCTCTCTCTCTTTTCTCTCTCACTCTCTCATACACACAATTATACAAGCATGGTAACATCTCGATAATTATTATCAGATGAGAAAAAATAAACAAAAGAAGGAACTATAACACAAACTTGTTAATTTTTCCTGGGCTCTCATTTAATGCATTACATACGGAAATATGTATATAATTGGGGAAGTTTTTGTTGCTTTTTCATAGATTTCTCCCTTTCTTTATTTTTTCTTCAAATAGATATCAAATAGATATCTTGAAGTTAGCAGAAATCATTCTGAATCGATACATGATAATCTGAAGAGACTGGAACATTGTTTTAGTTACGACTTGTGTTTTGCCTTTTATTACTTTCTCTTCCAAGTGCTTATACATGTACATATATAGTAAATAGAGAAGATATTGCATCCAAAAATTCGATACCGAGATTACACCCGAAGCATATGTTTTTTGACCCCTGAATCTAAAGGAAAGCATTCTTACGAAAAGGTACGTTTTGAGTTACGATATTCCAATTAAGAAGATGAATAGAATAACATATATTTTCATCATCATTGAATATTCATTGCTGGGGATGTTGTTTTATTAATAGCTATTGCATAAATATTACCTTTTGGAAGATGAAATTATGGTTTATTTCGATTGTACAAAATGGTTATTATTTATATTTAATTGCATTCCTAATTTTTTTCTAGCGGGAATAACAAAAAGTCCTCAAATTACCAGGATTATTGCCGTTCCAACTGAAATCAAAATTTTCAGTTGACTTGCAAAATATATGGTTCAAAAATTATTTTTAGTCCTACATCAATATGCGCTTTAGGTTTTATTTTCCTTTCCATCGGCGCGCACAAGATTGTGTGTGTGCTTGTGTGTGTTTGTGTGTGTTTGAGTGTGTGTGTGTGTGTTTAAGCAGCAACATTATTCAAAAACGAAAAGTCCGTTAAATACCAAACTTTATATTTAGTGTCTTCGAAGGATGCGACACGAATCTTTTTAAAATAATCCTCTTACTTCAAACTATCCATTACAGAAGAATGTGTTTTTTGTTTGTTTTTTGTTTTCGAAATGTTGGATTTCCTTAAAAATGGGTCTAACGCTTTTTTTTTTGTTTTTTTTTTTTAAATACCGTATGTTAAAGGTATTTACTGGACAAATAAAATGTATATCATACATTTGTTGGTAATAACGTCTGAAGTCTTCTTCATTTTGAATTACTTTTGCGCAACTTGTATACCGTAAGAGACAGACAAAAATTAACTACACAAAACTGTAGATCTCGTTACAACTCACAATTTATGTCAGATATGTGGTTTAGAGCTAATGGTTTCCGAGAAATTCCTTCCAATACATAGATTTCTGTCAAATGAGACGCCGTTATTAAGAGAAGGGAATTTAGCGTAGTGTGTTTCCTTATTTCCTTCTACTTAGAAGGAAGTAACACAAGTAATACATAAGCTGTGTTTATCTCAATTAGCACCAAGTAGAGAGAAGAATAAGCCTTTATAAGAATAATTTGTTACAGAATATGAAGTCATGTGAATGTAGCACATCAGAATGTTTCTCTTGCAGCGACAAACGCCTGTTCTTATTAAATACAGCGCCACCATAAAATAAATGATAATTGGGAAAGGAAATTTGGGAAGGAAGCGTTTGGAATATGTGTCGCCGGCATTTGTCAGCTATGAAACCGAGGAAAACTTCAGTAAGGTAGGAGGGTCCTGGCGGGGTTTGAACCGGGTACCTCTCGTACTTATGTTAAACCTCCGCCACCTGTGTCGGTTTTCCTCTGGATTTTAAAGTTTGTATTAGGATTAAATTCAGCAAGAGCTTCTTTTCAACTTAGGAAGCATAAGACAAATCTCCAATACTTCAATACACATGCTGTTGAAACATTTGGAATAAGCGAATCACAGGATCATCAGAAAGCAGTATCCAAACAGTACTCATAATATATTATTTACTGCTAGTTATATATGGTTGCCAAATGGAGTTGCGTGGAAGGACGAAGTGGATCAAAGATAGTGGACTGAATTTGCAAATTCCATTAGACTGTTACTGCAGACAAACGCCCACACGGCCACTACTGGCGCCACAGTTCGGGGCAAACCTATTTGCATAGCGAGCGACCATGAAAACTTGCGGGAGGAGAGGGGGAGGACAGAATCTCCTTTGTTACACATGTAGCAATCTGCTTCAGGTGTAGTGTCACCCATCGCCGGTGGTCTGATAGAACTCGCATTTCATTTATTCAAACTTGACATTCTGAATTGCCTTGACGAAATATCCTCTGCCTCCATCTCCGGCATTCTAAAATACTTTTGCTTTCCCAGGGGAGCACAGCATGTGTGAAGTTTTCGTCAAAACCATTTGTATCCTGTTGGCAGAGCTAGAGAACCTCAAGATTTGAAAAGCAGTCGTCATAGTGAGTCTTATTGATCCCTTAAACCACCCATTTTTACACCATATGTAATACATGAAACCTGCTGCATTATTTAGCTATTTCCGTATCTGAAGACATCGCTGATGACGGGAAGATGAGGAGTTCACTCAGAATGCAGTTGGGTAGGGGGGCTCACTCCGCAATAACAGTCATGACTTCACTGCAGAGTCACTTTTTTTTTCTGGTTAATCCACGTAGAGGAGATCGTATTGGTTCACTGAACAGAATGTATTGACTAAATAAAGGGGTTTTACAGATCAGCATGACCAACAAACAATGTTAGGATAACAAAAGTACATGGAGACTAAACTCTCGAACCAAAATTCTTATAAAAATACTATCAAAACAACGTCCACTTTGTTCCAATAGGCAATCCACATAGCAAAATGACGGATGATAAAAAGCTCTACTGTAGTACCGTTTCACTAAATAGGACTACTTGATTTTTCTTTAGTTATTTTATTTATAAGCGTTTGGGGCAGCGCAGTCAATGCACTAACACCCCACTTTGATTCTTTCTTCATTATAGCTGACATATTGCATTTATCATTAATTGTTATACTAGTAAGGTATAATGTTTATAATCCTAAATACTACTTTAATATTCCATATTATCTACGAAACAATACCACTACCACCACAATCAGCACCATCAACACCAATACAATCACCACCACACCATCACCACCAAAATTACCACCACCAACAACACAACCACCACCATCACAATCACTACCACCATCAACACCACAATCAACACCACCACACTCACCAACACACCATCACCACAACCACAATCACCACCAAAATCACCACCACTATCAACAACACAATCAACACCACCACAATCACCACCATCACAATCACTACCACCATCAACACCACAATCACCACCACCACCATCACCAATATCACACACAATCACCACCACCACAATCACCACACCACAAACCACAATCACACCATCACAATCACTACCACCATCACCATCACCATCACCACCACCACCACCACCACCAGCACCACCACCACCATCATCACCACCATCACCTACTATTATCACCTATTATTAATAGTATTAATAATAATAATAATAATAATAATAATAATAATAATAATAATAATAATAACAACAACGATACATCTCGTTCGTTATGAATTTGAAATGAAAAGTTACCTGAGGAGTAGCTACTTTAACCTACATATCCGCAGCTGTGATTAGTTTCCGCTTCTTCCTGCAGGTTTTTAGTACTGTACTACATGTTTCTATTTCTAGACGCTTGAGAAAAGTTGGTCTAGAGAAATACGGTTCCAGAATATTCCTTTCAGGTGTAAAAGTATTGGCTTCTTGATAGCAATGCCGTTCTGTGACACCAGAGATGGGAATCACTGTTATGTGTACTGAAATCTTACGATGTAGAACTTCAAGAAGTCCTGATTCTGGAACACTGCATTAACCTCAGGCAGACACACTCTCACTACAACTCACTACAAGAAGATACCTGTGACTAAAAAGTGAGTGCAGATATTAAAATAAGCAGAGTGAGTACTTTAATGAGTATTACCAATCAAAGTACAGAATTATACTTTTCCAAAAGCACGGATTAAATTCCTGGCCATTTACCGCTGTTATAAGGAATATAGTATTTCTGTCTAACCATTTATTAATAAGTAGATGAAACTTATAAGTATAAAAAGAAGGCAAAAAAACAAATGACACTGCAGTGCCTCTGTATTGCGCTTTAGGGCATTTAGGCCTCTCTTTAAAGGGTCGGGGCCGCGCCGTGGCCGAGTGGTTAGACCACTCGACTCTCACCTAGACGGCCGGGGTTCAATCCCAAGCGACCGCATGTGAGATTTGTGGTGGACAAAACGGCGCTGGGGCGGGTTTTCTCCGGGTACTCCGGTTTCCCCCGCCATCGCATTCCACCGGTGCTCCATCATCATTCATGTATCATCAGTGTCACCGCCTGTGGTGCCATTAGTAGTTAAAGCGGGCGTTAAACACTACCAAAAAAAAAAAAAAAAAAATTTAAAGGGTCATTATTAAGGCTCAGATTTTTAGGTAAATACATATTTTCTTTGCGTCCTAATATGAACTTTAAACTGAGTTTAATGTTCTGAATATGTACACTAGACCAAACATTTTAAGTTTTATTGCACATAAATATGCATATTATCTGATTTTTATGTAAATAAATATGTACAATGTATTTAGCAAGTAGATAGAAATTTCGATTCCGAGATTTCATCGGAAATATATATTTTATTTCTCTAAATAAAAAAGAATGTTTTTGGAAAAAGGTCCGTGTGTGTCTATGGACATCATAACTTAAAACAAAATGTCGGTAAAATACCAAACTCAGGATTTAATTTCATATCTTCCAAGAATGCTAGGCGAATATTTTCAGAAAAATTCGACGCTCCCAACTACCCTTTACATGGGCCATTTTTGGCAAAGTTTGATTTTCTCAAAAATGGCTCTAACGTTTTTTTTAAATACTACAAAGTTAATATATTTTTGTGATACATGAAATGTATTTCTTGAATTTTCTGGGGATGGCTCTTCTTTATTTTGGATGGCTTTTGTATAACTCTTGCATAACTATTAAACCATAAGAGATAGACAAAAACGTAATGTACAAAAATGTCGACACAATTTATGTCATATATATGTATAATTTACCGTTTCCGAGATATTCTGTGTTATTGGTTTCAGTTCAACTACTTATACTTTACACCTAGCAAGCGAAGAGAACCGAATTTAAATTGTTTTCATAGCGACCGGCTTTTAAAATATTTGACTACCGCTTTAGCCTAGTGCATTCCCTTAGTCTCCTTCTGCTTAAAAATAAGCAATTAATAAATGTTTATCTCAATTATCATGATGATAATGTTTTGTAGCAAACGTCTGAGTGCGGAGAAAGCCATGTGAATGGAACACATCAGTTTTTTTTCTCAATACATTACAGTATTTTTGCCACTTCTTCCACGGTTTATCTCCTTCACTCCTGTTTGCGTGTGATCTTTAAAAGATCCTTTAAATCGAATTTTGGACTAGAATTTTGGGAAGATAGACCTTTGTACTCCTTTACTCACCATTAATATATATATGTTTGTGTGTGTGTGTGTCTGTGGGCAGCATAGCGCAAAAACGAAAGGACCGTTAAAGCCCAAACTTGGTATTTAAGTTTGGTATCTTCCAAGGATGCGACACGAAGATTTTCAAACTACACTTTACGTGGAAAAAATTTCAAAAATTTTGATTTTCTTAAAATGGCCCTAACGATTTTGATTAAAATATCGTATATTAAAGATACTTACCTGACAAATAAAGTGTATATCTTGAACTTTCTGGGAAAAGCCTCTGAAGACTACTTTATTCTGAATGAATTTTACGGAATTGTGCATAACTGCTAAACCGTAAGAGATGGACAAAAACTTACTCTACAGAAAATGTATTCATGATAAAGCACACACTTTATGTTATATATACATATATTTTCGTGGAGTTGATCATTTTTAAGATATTCTTGGTTTTTTGTTTCTGCTTTGAAAAACATACTTTTCTCATACAGGAATTTGTTAACTCCTGTCCATACAAACAAAGGAATTTCAGTTACATAGCAACCAGCTTTTGGCTATTATTTTAACTCCTTCATTTCGCTTCTACTTACAAGAAAGCAAAAATAAGACTGTTTCTGATAATTTTTCTCGATTAGCATGAAGTAAATAGAACCATAAGCTTTTTAACTAAAATTTGTTGCAGAGATGTACAGAAAGTCATGTAAATTGAACACATCACATTTTTTTTTTCTTTTGTTTTACTATTGCCCATGCAAAATAATGGAATGTCAATGCATTTTGCATATCGTCTATCATTTAAAATATTTGATTTTCTCTTTAGCCTACAAATGTATCCCATCTTTTTACAGGAACTAATTAATAAGACCATTTCTGCTAATGTTTATCACAAATTGTTTAAAGCAGATTAAAGAATACGCATTTATAGAATATCTTGAATTGTAAAATCACGTGAATTAACCACATCTGATTTTGTGTTTTTTTCGTCCTGTAAAGAGTGTCGAATTTCAAAAGCATGATAGAGCTGCACAACAAAGTGTGCAAATATGTAAGAAACATGAGAGGTACAGTATCAAAATCTACCACATCCATCTTTACTTTCTCTATACGTACTATGCACATAGTGTATAGAGATGATATTGTATTCCACCCAAAAATTCGATACCGAGATTTCACCGGAAATACATGTTTTGGTCCCCCTGAAAACAAAAATAGCATTTCTGGAAAAAGGTCCGTGTGTGTGCGTGCGTGCGCGTGTGTGTGTCTGTGTGTCTTTAGACAGCATAGCTCAAAACGAAAAGACCGTTGAATATTAAAACTTGGTATTTAAGTTTGGTATCTTCCAAAGATGCGACACGAAGGTTTTCAAGAAAATCCCCCCACCCCAAACTACCCTTTACATGGAACTTTTTTCGAAATTTTATATTTTCTCAAAAATGACTAATGTTTTTGATTAATAACTCTTTTATCTGAGGTATCTACACGCCAAATAAAATGTATATCCAGAATTTTCTGGGAATAGCATGTGAAGACTTCTTTATTCAGAATGAATTTTACGGAACTTTTCATAACTGCTGAACCGAAGAGGTGGACAAAAACTTACCACACAAAATATGTAGATCACGTTAAAAAACACAATTTATGTATATTTTTTTAAGATATCGCTTGTTTTTGGTTTCACTTGAAAAAAACTTAGTACTTTTCTCATACAGGAATTTGTCAAGACCTGTCCATACAAACAAAGGAACTTAAGCAAACACATTTTGACAATCACTTAGGCTATGGTACTCCCTTATTTCCCTTCTACTTACAAAGAAGCAAGCAATAAGACCATTTTACTAATTTTTCTGGATTATGAAGTAATTAGGGTAAGCTTTTAAACAATAATTTGTTGCAGAGGTGTAGAGAAAGTCATGTGAATGGAACTCATCAGCTTTTTTTTTAATATGGTTATCTAGGTTATCCGGGTTATTACAGTCACTTCCAGAATGTTCCATAATTACTATGCAATATGTTGTGGAAATACAGAATATGTTTATTATAATAATAATAATAATTATTATTTCTATTATTATTATTTCTATTATTATTATTATTATTATTATTATTATTATCATACAATCAGTTTACAATGTATAACGTCTTCTAACAAACAGATAACACTTACACATACAATCAATTTGTTTGAAGAGTTCAACGTCATCCACCGTCCTTGTAAGTGTGTTTTATTCATGTTTCTGTAATCCAAACTTGCATGGCGCTTGTGGTTAACCTCTGTTTCTTTTTCTTGCTAGGATCCAGTCGAATGCAACAGTTGGGGAATATAAACACACATTTTAAATAACGCAGTGCTTAAGATGTTGCATGTTATGTCTTGATTCTGTTACATTCAGCGCTTTAACTCGAAATAGTTTCTTCTTGGAAGAAACACGAAACATTGTTCACTAATATTTTGGTTTTCTTTCAACTTCGACCATATATAGCACTCTTTTTATACAATATTAATGTAACTCATAGATAAAATGGTATCAAAAAACTAACAAAGATATTTTCGAGTTTGTTTGATATACTCTAGTTATACTTTGGTTTTATGCTTTGCATATGGCATTCCCTGTCTGTCTGTGTGTGACTGACTGTATGTGCCTCTGTGTGTGTCTGTGTCTGTGTGTGTCTCGAGAGCATAATAAAATTAAAAACAAAAAGTCCATTAAATGCCAACTTAGTGTTTAAGCATTTTCAGGAAAATCCCTCACCCGATTTATTAATAATGACTACTTTGATTAAAATACCGCATGTTTAAGTCATTTACATGAGAAATAAAATGTTTATGTTTAATTTTCAAAAGAAGTCCTCATTCTGGATGACGTTTGCGTGTCTGGTAAACCGCAAGAGAGATATAAAAGCTTACTACATAAACAATGTAGATGTATTTAAACATAAAACTGCCATATACATTTTTGTGTAGTTAATCACTCCCAAGATATTCCTTGTTATTAGTTTCATTTTAAAATTCTTAAAACATTTTTCACACGGGAATTGGGCATTCGTGTTTCTTTTGCTTTACTCCTGGTCATTCAAACAGAACCGAATTTCAATCATATAACAACTAGCTTTTAAAGGTTTTGACTATCGCTTTAGCCTGGTGTATTCTTTTATTTCCCTTCTACTTATAAGGAACTAAGTAATAGTTCTGTAAATGTTAATCTTAGTGAGCATGAATTAAATAGAATAATAAGCTTTTGTAAGAATAGTTTATTAGTCATGTCAATGGGATACATGTATATTATACAAATAAGTGTATAACAGTTAAATGACACGTGTATTTGTAAATGTTTTACATTCAAACTATTGAACATTTCTCAAAAAAGCTGAAATGAGAATTTTATAATGGTTTAATGGTGCGAAAATTAAAACTTTCAGGTAGGTCTTTAATTGTACATCTCTAAGAGCATTTTGGAAAATGTTCAAGTTCGAACTCAGTATTTTAGTAAATAATTAATTTATCAATAATACTTGCGAGTCAGTTGAGGAATTTAATGGCGTGTCAGCGTGTAGCATGGTAGATCCGTGGTTAGAGCAACCGGCTAGGGCCTGCAAGATCCGTGGTTCAAGCCGAGGCTATGGCATTGAATTTTTCAGTCTGACTCTTAACAGCTCCCGTTCTACATATGGCTTTTGAGGAATAACATTTCCAAATTTAGCACTTTATTGTAAAGCGCGTGCTAATTATATTCTTAAATATATGCAGTTGATAGGTAATGAATTCCTATTTTAGTATTTTCACGGTTGTGTAAATCTTAAGCAGTCTTCAAATAGGTATGTTGGTTAAAGCAAGGAAAACAGACTCTCTCGTATTCCCTGGAATTTCTAGATGCAACTAAGCATAAACAAATGCATTGACAATATCACGCTGGAATAACTTGCTTCGCCCTTTTACATATTCACGAAATGCGATAGGAGAGAAGTGCCTGCCATTGTTCCTAGTGCTGTAACTCAGACTTATCTGCGACTTGTATCGGCTCCAGAAAACTGCCTTGTAAACCTGCCCACTTCTGTTAACAAACAGAGTGGGCGATAAACGCAGCAGGTAAATTCTATGACACCAAGCTCATCCTTTGCATCTACCCGCGTGATAATTGTGAGCCGTAACATATGTTCACGCGTGTGGTCAACGTGCTATGAGACAATGGCTAACAACAGCATAATGTCCACACTGGTGTGATTAGTCAAGGTCGTAACTTTAGGGGTAAAATGTACCGATTGTGGCCCAAATAATTTGCAAGGATATCTAATCTATATATATAACGTTAATGAACTATACCAAAATATTACCACAGGATATGTAGATTACTTAAATAAGTAATTTGAGATAGGAGACTTATGGCCTGTTTTTTGAAATTTCGAAGTAACGGCTATAAGTTTCTGAAGTGTCAGTACGCCACGTGTCGCTGTCCGTTGTGCGCCAGTATGTCGCTGTTCATTTGTGTACGTTGGGGTCGGTCGAGAAATATTTAACAAACAAACGTATACATTCCTCTAAAAGGTCCTTTGGTGCGTCGGCTTTGCTCATTCCTGTAGAACACGAGTTTGACTCTCACTGAGGGAGAGAAACGGGATAGACTTAAAACTAGAAGTACTTCGCTGTAGCTTCCACTTAATTAATGCTTTTATTAGCCTTTGTTGATCGTTGAGGCACTAATCCTACGAGCGACTCCCGACATAAGAGTTCTTGAACACGTAGAAATATTAATAACTAGTGCTCTTTTCTGCTGGTTGCTAAGTTCTTATTTTCGACGGTCAACGGCATACTTTCATATTACGCGACAAATCAACTACAATATCTCGCGTAATAACATCACGTACAACCTATAGCGTGCCGCGTTCTCACACAAGAATAAGCAGAAACGACAACAATCACATTAACCTAAATCCTTGTACGCGCATCGCTTAAATACCTAAAATCTCCAATATTGAACTCATTCCTGATTGGCTGAAAAGAAGCGCGAAAATGACGTTTTCACGTGATTAATTTTGAAAGTTCTTTGTATTCAACTCACGTGACCGCTCTTTATAATGGAGAAGTCCCGAGCTGCTAACCTTTAGGGGACTCACCTCTCTCTAAACTTTACCCTGTTACTTATGTCTCTAATGCGCCAAAAATCTTGCTCTACAAAGTGTTACTAACATTACCAAAGAGCCTTGGCGAGCATAATAGCAGCTTCCTCGCCTTAGGGTTTTGTGTTCTGTTCAGTCTTGGCTGCTGAAGCAGATATATCCTATGTGAAAAAATAATAATTAAACTAATAAAATACACAGCGGACTAATATACTGTCGCACACGTATCGCGGCACTTCGTCTGGAATGAAAAAAATAATCATAAAAAACGTTTACTCTATGACAGGAATCGAAACCATAACCTTTGGGATAGCAGCTTCCCGCGTCACGCATTAAGCTGCCAGAGCAATTTAAAAAACTCCACCAGAGTAGGTTACATAACTCAAGAACGTAGTCAATGAGTGCTGTGTCGCATTGTCAAGTGATTAGTTCGAGATTTTACAGATTTTTGCGACATTAAATCTTGAGAACGCCAGTAAGGAGCTGCTAAAAGTCGATATTTCTATACTCAGGCAGCAGTTTTAAAGACATTCCAAGTCATTTTTTCAACCTGCTTTGCTTTAACACCAACTTATCAGCATTTGATACCCACAGGTTTAACGTTATATAGCTGCGTTATGTTTATCCGGGGACCATGCATCGCCGATCTCTAGTTGTTTATATCAGTCACGTGCACAATCTCTCAAATTATTTCGGTGTAGTTCATTAACACCCTGTATATATATATATATATATATATATATATATATATATATATATATATATATATACTTAATGTAAAAACAAAATCTGAGCCGTTACATTCACATAACTTTCTCTAGTTGTTCCATATAAAACTATTCTTATAGAGGATATTCTTTTATATACAGCATGCTAATCGGGATAACATTAGCAGAATTGCTCTTATTCCTTGCTTCCTTGTAAGTAGGAGGTAAATAAGGGAATACATTAAGCTAAAGCGATGCCAAATCTTTTAAAAGCTGGTCACTATTTGAAACAATTGAGGTTCTGTTTACTTCGCATGGTTCCGTTTTAGAACATTTAGATAATATAAAACTGAAACAAATAACAAATCGCCAACTCTACAAGAAAAACGTATGACACAAATTATGTATTTTAACGAGATTTACATTTTTTGTGTATTAATTTTTGTCCATCTTTTACGGTTTAACCGTTATGCAAAATTCTGCAAAACAACCAAAATATAGACGTCTTCAGACGCTATTCACAGATGATTCAAAATATATCTACGTTTTATTTGTGATGTAAATATATTTAATATATGGTATTTTCATCAAAATCGTTAGTGTCATTTTGAGAAAAACGGAATTTTGAAATGGTTCTCCATGTAAAGAAGTGGTGGGAAGATTTTCTTGCAAATCTTCGTGTCGTACTCTTGGAAGACACTAAACTTAATACCAGGTTGGTATTTAACGGTCTTATTGTTTTCTAACTATGCAATCCACAGAAGCACACGAGCCTTTTTCTAAAAATGCTTTTTTCGGATTCAGGTGAACTCAAAAGGTATATTTATGGTGAAATAACGACATCGAATTTTTGGGTGAAATTCAATAGGTACCTTCTCTAGGAGTAATGATTGAGAAAGTAAAATCTGCAGGAAACACTAAACTGAGGGTTTCGAAGGAAAAATGACAAAAAGAATAAAGATAGCGGCATAGACTAAAATAAATGTTTCAGATATTTGGGATACCAAAACTCACATTTAATAAATAATGATTTAGAAAATAAACTAGATAAATGAATAAAGCTAAATAGGAATATTAAAAGGATGGAATTAAATAAAACCCACCAGACGATGACGCCGCTATATGGTGTGAGGTACACATTTTAGTGCAGCAAGTCGTCTCCTTAGCGTAGTGGAAGCGCAGCTACCCACCAAGCGGTAGACCTGGGTTCGGTTCCCAGAACCGGCGTGGGATTTTTCCCTCGCTGGGAGAACTGGTCCGGGGTGCCCTCAGCCTCCGTGAGGTCCCTAGAGGGCCAAATGAAGAGCTACTTGATGGAGAAGTAGCAGCTCCAGGTCGAGAGGACCGCATTAACCGACCGGGAGGGATTGAGGCACCCTCCATGACTTCTGTCAAGGGCCGAGATGAGGGACGCAGCTGCCGGGCGGTAGGCTAAGTTCCTTGTGAGCCTCGTGCCATGGAGTCATAAGATTTTGTCTATTTGTTACAATAAAGTTTTGCCCTTTGGGGTGTAGTGGTTTTGATATCAAGTTCCGGGTTCATAACCGATGTAGGGTGCTCCATTTTCCTGGAAGACAAATAGTCCCGTGTATGTTTATTTGCATGTAAAAGAACCCCAATCCCTTGAAGAAAACGTTGCCATGTTTCATATCCGCAAGTCGTGAGTTTGTCCTATAGTCCACCCCTAGTTATCATGTTTGCAAATCCGTGATTAAGAAACTACCGTCAGGTGGCCCAATGTACGCCGATATCACGTGACGGAACTGTAAACGAATTACGGTAAAATCATTCAGAGGTTATTCCCAGAACACTTAGAATATAGACTGTACTTGTCATGAAAAGATCTTAAACATAATATGGTATTTTAATAAAAAGTGTTTGTGCCATAAAACCTTTCGAAAAATGTTTTTGTTCGTGCGGCGAAGGTGCTGTGCTTAAATATTAAGTTTGGTATTTACCTAATCGACTTTTCGTGTTTTTAGTTACGCTACTCCCGGCCCGCGCACACACAAACGAACGCGCGGGCCTTTTTCTAAGAACGCTCTTTTTATTTATTTATTTATTTCTTCAGGAGACCTCAAAACGAGATATCTCGATATAGAGTCTTTGTGTAAAATCAAATTTTCTATCTACAATGCAGTCTCGAGAAAGTAAAAATGACATAACTCTGCAGCACGACGTTTAAATGTATATTTTAAAAGTTACTAAGATGCGTGTACAATACAAGGTATTGACTGCTTCTACGGCCGAGTGGTCAGCGTTCTTGGTTCCCACCCAGAATTTGCGGGTTCAATTCCCGGCTGGGACGGGGAATTTCCAGAATCTGGAGGTATGCATGCGAGACTCTGTGCGTGTGTGTGTGTGTGTGTGTGTGTGTGTGTGTGTGTGTGTATTTAATACGAGTATAATACTGAGAAGACAAATAAAGAAAGCTTTAATTAACACAGTTCAGCGAGAAAGCACCAGAGTTGTTGGAGGTAGTAGAGTGTGTGGTGTGTGTGCGAGTGCGCGCGCTTAATAGTATAATACTAAGAAGACTAAAAAAAAAAAAAAAAAATCTTATAGCTCAGCGAGAAATGCCAGAATTGTTTCTAAAACAAAGCCCCTGATATGACCATAGAAATCAAAGTTTTTGCTTCTCGAATTTCAATAGTTTTTAAAATAGAAAATTACTTAACATTTGTAGGTGTAATAATTGTGTTAAAACAAATAATTTGTATTATGAACTTTGTTTAATGGGGGTGCTATATAAATGAAACAATAAAAAGAATTATACTTTCTGTGGCATTGATTATTTTGTCAACAAACATGCTTTTTCTTTTTCATTTTCCTTTAATAACCCATAAGGTTTGCGACTACACATCTGCCAAATAGCGTTTTGTCATAAGCGCATATGAGAATTTGGCGCTTCACTGGTCTACTCCAGTCGAGGTAAGCCTTTGGCGAGATTTTCTGGAAAGTTCCTAATAGGACAGTTTTACATTTTAACGGACGTGGGCACGTGAACATTTTTAATGAAGCATTACGAGGGCTTGATATATTTATGACGTTTTGGTTACCGATAAACAATGCTAAAGTGCGTTCTGAGAATCCATTATTACTCTTATCTGATGAACTGCCAATAGATTTCTTGGTCTTGCTGAAGTTCCCCTCATAACTCATGTTGTCTCTCTCCCGCCTTTACCAAAAGGAGCGGTTGCACAACGCAATGCTGCCAACACACAACCACTTTAAGTATGAATTTGTGACTAAGCTGCAAATAATTAATATTTTACCATCCGATAACGTTTTACCTGAATAGTAAGCCTACGGGAAATACACATGAATCGCGATGAGGGAAAATATCCGACTGCTCTCATGAATCTCTCTACTCAGCCATTTACTAACCATATACACAAACAGCTTTCTTCTGTCTACTTCTTGTTAATTCAGATAAATTCTAGTCACACAATTACACACTTCGTTTTTTATGTTCTTTTGTTCTTTTATTTAATTTATATCGTTAATATCCCAGGTCATAGATGCGCCTTTGCCTTTATAACAATTGCTCATTGGCATTGATGCTCACTTGATTGATTTTATTTACCTTGGGTTTTCTGTATAAGCATTATGGTAATCCATCTGTGAGATGTGTCGCCCTCCGTGGTGTAATGGTTACCATGCTAATTTCATATACCCAAGGTCGCGGGTTCAAACCCGGCAGAGGACGATGGATTTTTTCGGGTAAAAATCCTTAGCATGGCTTCCTTCGGAAGGGAAGTAAAGCCGTGGGTCCCGTGTCGTAGATTTACGGCACGTAAAAGAACCTCAAGCCTGATAGAGAGGTCTCTGAGCAAAATTAAGCGGTCTTTCACTTCCAATTTAGAATGGGACGCTGAGAACCACAGCAGTTAAAGAGCGTCCATAAATAACAGGACATTTCCATCTGTGAAATTTGGGAAATTCATTGTATGCAAGATATGTTATTGGAATTTATATCAGTGATAATGATGTTTTTGCCATATATCAAAATTCTGGTTTGCATGACCATTTAAATAACAATTTTTACTGTCTAAATTTACTGCTCTAATAAAAATGAGCCATTTTTAAATATATTCACATTAAAATTCAACTTTTATAGTAAAGAATTTAAAAAACAAGTCTATAATATTGTGACTACGTCCTGCGGCCGTATTCGGCGTACGTAAAAAAACGGCTTGTTTTGGATGTCATAGCTGATTGTGGCAGCGTATTGTTACGCCTGGGTTAGTGGACACGTGTGCCGTCGGTGAATTTTTTGGCTCGAAACTGCGATTGTTACACCTGTGTGAGTGGACACACAGAAAGTTCTCAGAAAGTTCTTTGATACCAAAGCCACAAATTGTTATACCTAAATACGTTTGTGACATCTGCAACTGCTTCTGAAAGTTTCCCTGACAGGTGATCTGCAGAAATAAAACGCACGATCCCTGCAGAGACTTCAGTTTCAACTGGAAATGCAGAGCGTGCAGCAGTTGAGTCATTTTTGACGGAAAATTTGTAGCGTGCAGTAGTAACCGCCGCAGCGAAAGGAAACTATGCGACAGAATGGTTGCATGGAAGAAAGGCAACTATTTATGTACAAAGTTTACAATTATTTATGAAGAAAGTTTAATTTGTAATCAGTAAAAATAAATAACGGGTTGTTTCTTAGAGCAAACAGAGAGTTTGCGTTATAATATTACATTCTTTTATATTATACCTAATTATTATAGAAACATAATTATGTTTCCGACCCTCCAGGGCTCTTGATTATTCAGAATTTATTTCTTAAAACTGAAGCATTATTTCGAGAAAGTCATAGAACCATTTTCTTTTATGTCTTTTAAGGGGTATTATAAACATTTTGAAAACGATTGGGGAAAAATCATCGTGTTGAGTATTTTGAATATGGAAAAGCGTTGAAAGAAATTTGTGAGAAAAAAAGGTTTACATTTTGGCAGGCCCATTAATAAGTGCGCATATCCATTTACAGTTTTAGTTAAGTGGTAGCTAAAGCGAGCCAAGATTTACTTAAAGTTTAGAATTAACACACACACACACATACACACACAAACACACACATACACACATACACACACATACACACACTCACACACACACTCACACACATACACACACAGACACACACATACACACAGACACACATACACACACAGACACACACAGACACACACATACACACACAGACACAAACACACACAGACACACACATACACACACAGACACACACAGACACACACATACACACATACACACAGACACACACACACTCGCACACACACTCACACACATACACACATACACACATACACACACATACACACAGACACACACACACTCACACACACACAAACACACACATACACACATACACAAACATACACACATACACACATACACACACATACACACATTCACACACACATACACACATACACACACACTCACACACACACAAACACACACATACAGACACATACACACACATACACACATACACACACAGACACACACACTCACACACACTCACACACACACACACATTCACTCTCTTACGCAAACTTCCAGTCCTTCGGGAGGAATAATTCTGGCTAAAGAAATATTCCCAGCCTCCACCTGGGGTGGATACCAAAGATAAACAAAAAAGAAAATTCTGTAAAATCTTTTAAGGACATTAATTATTAGTTTCACGCATTTTCGGTAAACTTTCAATATTGAACTTTGGATGGCACACAATACATTAACTTACCTACCATTGGTAGATGACAGAATAAGAAAACTGGGAATTGCGATAATTTTAGAATATTCATTCTACGGGCAATTTATACTATTGGTTCCTTTAGAATTGTGAGGAATATAAGGTCCAGCAAACCAAAATTACGAGAAGCTTGGTATTGCCCATGATCTCATCTCTGATTTGCGTTAGTTGCTCGGTCTTCAAATTTCTGCTTATTATGTAATATTTACATTGTCTTGTATTTCTTGGAAAAAAATTGTATTTGAGAAATATATAACTTCCTTACTTCTAATCTATATAACATATTCTCCATGCAGAACCGGAACACACCGGATACTAATGCAGTGGGCAGAGAAAGTCGTGAAAATGTAAAGCATTAAATTTGTTCGCATTATTTCACCATTCATATCACCCTTTCATTTTTAATATGTTTTTTGTTAGTTATTGCAGTGAAGGTGTACTTAATTAATTTTAAATTACTTTCTGTGTTTTCACAGAATTTACACATTTCACTTTTATTTCCTGCTATAGATACCCCAACGTATCTCCGTTTATCAGACGGTAAAATTAATAGAGCCGTTGTGCAGAATTACCCTATTTATTTTCAATACTTTTGAATGAGCAATTATTATAACGTCACTGCCGCGTGCGTTAGTTGTTAGTATGTGATGTATTTATTTTGTAAAAGATTGAGTGAACTTTCTTATGTGGTATTGTTGGTTATGCTATTCAGTTTGTAACTTGCGGAGCGCTTGGAAGATATTCGCATGTAACTTGCGGATCTAGAAACCCGTGACAACTTCTTGCGTTGCGCTTACAATTGCATTGTGAATGGTGTTTCCTTGCGTCTGCGCTTATGCTATGTTACGTCTGCACTTATGCTATGTTACGTCTGCACTTATGCTATGTTACGTCTGCGCTTATGTTATGTTACGTCTGCACTTATGCTATGTTACGTCTGCACTTATGCTATGTTACGTCTGCACTTATGCTATGTTACGTCTGCGCTTATGCTACGTTACGTCTGCACTTATGTTATGTTACGTCTGCGCTTATGTTATGTTACGTCTGCGCTTATGTTATGTTACGTCTGCACTTATGCTATGTTACGTCTGCACTTATGCTATGTTACGTCTGCGCTTATGCTACGTTACGTCTGCGCTTGCATCTCAGTGTGAATGTAGCATAACTCAGAAAGAAACTTCGGTTGGTATTTTGATTCAGAATCATCCAAAGATGATGCGAATAATTTCAAGAATCCCCCTCCCCTAGCTCAAACTACGCTTTACATGGAAGACTTTTCCAGATTTTAAATTATGTTATTTTCATGCTAAATGAATTTTATATTTTAAATTTTCTGGGAATAGACTCTATAGCCCTCTTCATTCTGAATGCATTTTTATAACTTATAAATCGTAAAAGATATGCAGATAAAAACTTACTAAATAAACTCTAGATCTCGTTATTTCACAGAGTTTATGTAAAAAAAATCATAACACACAATTTCCAAGGTATTGGATTATAATTGTTTCAATTACTGAATGCATTACAATGCAAAATGGCTTCCTTTTCTTCTCGTCGTTATGTAAAGGAAGACAGTTTCCATGCCATGTCGTGTTCCTAAAATATTTGACTATCGCTTAAGGCATCTACAATCACTCCGCTTGCTACGGTGCTTGAGCTTGGTGCTGCGCAGCGGGAGCGATCGGTTTGTGCTCAGTAATAGTGGTGGCCAGCACGTCAGAACCGTGTTTAACATAAGGGCACTCGTTAAAGCGAAGTGCTCCCACGCTGCTTACTTGTTCATAGAATAGCCGTGATGCCGTTATTTCAATTTGTCACAAAAAATGCAAGTGCTGAAACGGGACTGTGCAGTGTCATTTTAATACACTGCATGCTAATCATTATTCCTCTCTTCAAAATTAATTCATTACACAATTTATATTCGCTTAATTTAAAGTTTTCTTTGTCATATTAATTTTTACTAACTTTTTCGTTCTTATAATAAACGATATGCATGTACGCATATGCTACTATTTGATTTTATAGGACTAAAGCCTGTTATTTAGTTTATTGAGAAGTTTTGTCTATAACTTAATGCCAAGCCCAGGAGGACTATTAAGCCATGTAGAACACAGTTTGTGAGTTTTCCTTCTCTACCAATCCATAATATTTTAAAGGCGAGGCCTACAGATTACAGTACGCCACTGCGTGAAGTAGTGATTGAATCATAGACATATACCTAGCCGCATAGAACAGTGACTTTCAGCACAGTGCGAGAAGTCAGATACGGCGCGCTTTGGAATTGGCTTATACCCACTGCATTCCCTTAATCCCCTTTTACTCGCAATGAAATACGCAAATTAACAGTTTCTCAAAATGTTTATTTAATCAACATGAAGCATATGCCTGGTTTTTTGAAGAAGAGCAGAAAAGCCATGTGAATATAACAATGCGATTTTAATGCTGTCTAGTTTAATTCAGTTTTACTTTCTCTACCACATATGTACAATATACATAGCAGGAAGAGAAGACACTGTATTCCACCCAAAAATTCGATACCGATATTTCGCCTTAAATACATTATTTGAGGCCCACTAAATCCAAAAGAAAAGGTATTTTTAGGGGGAAAAAAATGTGTGTGTGTCTGTGGACGGCATAGCTCGCAAACGAAAAGTCGCTTAAAGCCCAAACTTGGTGTATAAGCTCAGTACCTCCCAAGGATGCAACACAAAGATTTTTAGGAAACCCTCCGCCACTTCAAGCTACCCCAAACTGTCCTTTACATGGAACATTTTCGAAATTTTCGACTTTATAAAATGGATCTAACAGTTTTGATTAAGATGCCGTATACTAAGGATATACATGGCAAATAAAATGTATATCCTGAATTGCTTGGGAATAGTTCCTGAAGCCTTTTTCATTCTGTATGAATTTTCCATAACTTGTAAACTGTAAAAGACAGACAAAATCTTACTGCAAACAATTGAGAACTCGTTAAAAAAAATGTATATATGTTTTATCGGTTTAGTAATAGATATATTCCGAGATGTTCCCAGTTCTCATCCGTGTTATATATCTTTTGTTTTACTCTTGACCATGAAAGATAACCGAATATTAATGATATTCGCATAGCGGCAGCTTTTAAAAGATTTGGCTATATTTACTTTCTGTATTCAGAAAGTACACATGCTATGTACATAGTGTATGGAGAAGGTATTGTAATGCACCCAAAAGATCAATACCGAGATCTCACCGGAAATACATGCTTTGGGTCCCCTGAATCAGAAAAATTTAGAACAAGGTCCGTGTGTGTATATGTATCTGTGGACAGCATAGCTCAAAAGCAAAAGGACTGTTAAATGAAGATTTTCAAGAAAATTCCCCTAACCCCAACTACCCTTTACATGTAAAAAATTTAGAAACTTTTGATTTCCTCAAAAAATTGCTATAACGATTTTGATTAAAATATGATGCATATATTTAAGATGTTTACCAGACAAATTAAATGTATATCTTGAATTTTCTGGGAATAGCCTAAAAAGACTATTTTAATCTAGAAGTATTTTACGGAATGTTGCATAACTGGTAAACCGTAAGAGATAGGCAAAAACTAACTTAACAGAAAGTATAGAGCTCGTTAAAACACATAATTTATACTATATACCTTTTTTCGTGGAGTTGGTAGTTTTTGAGATATTCCTTGTTATTGGTTTCAGCTTTAAAATACTTATAATTTTCTCATACAGGAATTTGTGAACTCCTGTCCATACAAACAAAGGAACTTCAGTCACACAGCAACCAGCTTTTGACTATCCCTTTAACCTATGGTACTCCCTTATTTCGCTTCTACTTACAAGGAAGCAAGTAATAAAACTATTTCTGCTAATGTTTTCTCAATTAGCATGAAGTAAATAGAAGCATATGCTTTTTAACAATAATTTGCTGCAGAGATGTAGAGAAAGTCATGTGAATTGAAGACATCAGATATTTTAGTATAGCGTACCTAATCCCTTATTTCCCTTCCACTTATAAGGAACTAAGTTTTCTCTTGATTAGCACGAAGTAGAGAGAAGGATAAGCTTTTGTAATGATAATGTGTTGTAAACTGGCTAGAGAAAGTCATGTGATTGGGACGTATCACATGTTTACATAATTAATTCACACTTAATGTTATACTACGTATTTGCAAAACGGACTGCAAACACGTGAGAATATAAGTCAGAGAAGTGAGAATTTCTCGAGTGAAGTGAATTCGGCGAACCCATATCGCGGAAAAGACAAAGATGTATGTAGGAACTAAACATGTATATACATATTTTAGCATGTTTAAGTGGCTAGAGACAGAGCTATTTAGTTATCTTAAATAGTCAGTAACAAATGAGCTGTCGATGCATAGTTTTCCTAACAAGCTACTCAGTTTCTTTAAACTAGTGTGCGGCGAAGACCATCAATTATTTTGTTTTCATTAACCCTCCGTTAAGTTTGCGTGGTTTGTTACGTCATTAGTCACGGCGGGGCTCTTCTTCCAGAGAGTTATTTGTACTTATTCTAGGTGTCGTTTCTACCGCTAGAGATCTGAATTAAATATCTTCAGTATAAAGTACACATTTAAGTATTTTACTCGAAATGTTATAATTAGGGATAGCAATTTGGGGACCGATAGCGGGTCAGAATCGAAGTTATCGCAGCATGGCATGTAGTTGTTCTGCTGTGTTAACAATGCAGTGTGTAAGTACTGGTAATAATAGAAGGAAAATGGGGCAGTGGCAGACTGTGATATTTTCACTAGCAGTGAAGGCGATTAGGTTGGGTGGGTGGTAAACATAAATGCCAGTGACTTACGGGAACTAACAAGTTTAATGTTTACATAGTTCCATTGCTGTTGTGCAACAAGTCATCAGCATCATTATCCGCTTCATTTTCTCTCAAGATACATAGATTACAATGCACAACATACAATCGTATTGTTTCAAATGTGAATCGTCTCCAATTGGCACGTAAACAGGCTTTATATCGTGAAAAACTTCGTTCCACATCCGAAGATATGATTGGAGCAAAACAGAACACATCATCGACTATTGGGTAAGATAATTAGCAATTGTTTCCGTAGCAACACCTCGTAGTATGCTTCGTATTTCACGCATTATCGAAAATCCGACATTTTTTTTCCAAACACTGTCTTCGCTTTCTTTTCCACGCGGTCTAAAACAGGTGTCGCCGGTTTCTCAGTAATTGCTTACACAAGTTCATCGACAGCCTTCAGGGCTCGGTGCATTTCAATGTTCGATGTGTTAATATCATAGATATATCTACAAAGCTCTTCTGTATGAATTGAAAATCTTCATGCAATTCATTTGAAGCAAGAGATTTTGCAATTTTGATTGAAGAGCATGCATTGTCATCAAAGGCATTAATTACCTGTAAAACTGTATTGTAACATACAACATAATATACTGCTGCAAGAAGTCACGTTCCCAACGCGCTACTACCGGTAACGGCGCGTGCAGGCGCCAATCCTGGTCGGTCTCTACTCGGTAGGTAGGCAACTGGCATGTGCATGTGTCTGCTATCGCTCCCCAAATTGTTATCCCTAGTAATAATGAGTGGAATGAGAGTCAACCAATCATTCACTCAACCAATGAGAATATCGGTACTTCCTTAAAGCTATTACAAATTTTATGTGATGGTCACATTACTTTCTCTGCCCATTCTGCAACAAACTATTCTTATAAAAGCGTATTCTTCTATGTACTTGCTAATCGAGACAAACACTAGTAGAAATGTTGTTATAACTTAGTTTCTGTAAGTAGGATGGAAATAAGGGAATACACTAGACTAAAGCAATAGCCTAATCTAGTAAAAGCTGATGATTGAAATGGGGTTCTCTTTGCATTACTAAAACAAAAGAAATATGAAACAAATGACAATTTCTTGTTTGATAAAAGTATATGTATATTAAAATTGAAAGCAATACCATATTTCTATAACTTGGAAATGATTAACTACACAAGAAGATGTAAGATCTAAATGTTTGTGAGGTAAGCTTTTGACTATCTCGGTAACAATATACAAAAATAATCCAGAATGAAGAGGACTTCAGAGGCTATTCGCAAGAAATTGAAGCTATATATTTTATTTGACATGTTAATATCTATAATTAGCTATATTTTATCAAAATCCTTTACAGCATTTTTCAAAAAATCGAAAATTTAGAAAATTCTTAGTGTAAAGTTGGGGTGGGGGATTTTTCTGAAAATTTTCGTGTCGTATCCTTAGAAGATAGTAAACGTAAATAATACCACTTTTGGTACTCCACCAACCGACTTTTTGTTTTTGTGTTATGATGGCCACAGACACACACTTCTTTAAACATTCTTTGGATTAAGAGGACATGTATCTTTAGTGAAATCTCGATATCGATTTTTGGGTGGTCTACAATACCTTTTCTAGCTCTTATGCATAAACATAAAACTCGGTATACAAAGTAAAAGCAGACGTCCTTCTCAAACTAAGTTGATATATATAAGATATCAGTCCGGTTGGAAAATGTGACATACAGACGAAAGGACAGGTGTTAACTACATGTGTGGACAATGAATATCGTAACACACTAATTTATTACGGTAGTATATGACGTTCACGGTGCAAAGAATGACAACACAGTACACATACAGTTGATTTGACAAATTTGGGCCTAAATACCCTCAAAGTAGTGCTCTGCTACAGTCACTACAAGCTGCCAAAGATGTGGGAGGCTCTGACAGGTCCTCCCGAACGTTGCTCTTCACTTTTGACACACGTCCTTGCTGGAACTTTCCTACCCACCGTGCTACTGTACGCTATGATAGGGTATTGTTCCCAAGGGCTTCCACTAATTCACTGTGACATTCCATCGCATTTCTCCCTTGGAGAGCGGTTATTTTAATGTAAGCGCGCTGCTCAACACGGGTTACTTCCATATCGACACTCACCAACTGATTGATTTCACAGCCCTCGCTGCGCTACTACCAGGTATCACAGAGCCAACTGTTGTTCTGCATACACACTATGCCTGCAGAACTTCCACACGGCACATATACGTTTGTGATCCGTTCACATAGCTACAAGAAAAAATAAATCTAGTTGCCATGACTTTTGCCCCAACCCTCGCGTGTGTGTGTGTGTGTGTGTGTGTGTGTGCGCGTGCGTTATGTCGTTCACATAGCTACAAGAAAAAATAAATCTAGTTGCCATGACTTTTGCCCCAACCCTCGTGTGTGTGTGTGTGTGTGTGTGTGTGTGTGTGTGTGTGTGCGCGTGCGTTATGTGGTTTCACATACGACTTATTACAGAGCTACTGCACTGTTCTGATGTAAACTCAGAGAGCAATATTTACAAGTTCGATTCGCAAACATTGCATGTTTAGGGAACATGTTCGCAGTGCACAGTGTTTGTTTTGAATATATTAATCAATTGCATGTCTATAAGCAATCAGATTAAATTGGGGGGGGGGGTCGCTAGGTTAGTAATCTTGAGAACTGAGATATAGACAAACGCAACCCTTTAATGTGCTAGTTATTTTGAACGCAATGTGTTTCACTACCGTTTGCGAAGAAGGCCTTGCTATATACGAGAATCATATACAATGGCACTAGCGCTATATTTCAGAAATATTGGATTGCTCGAAGAGGCATCATACTGCGGTCTGAACCTTGCTCTTGGTGCAAATCCCGTCGATAACATGTTCTTTACATATGTAGAAGAACTATTAATGTTTTTCCGGTAGTACCAATGGCTCATTCTTGCTACTCAGCACATCAGGCGGTGGATTTTATTGATGCAGGGAATAATAATTTGGCAAGGAAAAGTTCCAAGCCTAAATCTAGCGTACCTCCCTAACATTTGTCAGTTGTTAGGATTGAAGGAAGCCTGGAAGAGAAAACCCCTCATCCAGGGAGGAGCAGTCCTGGAGGGATTTGAACCGCAAACATTGCTAAGTACAGAATCATATTAAAAAGAGTACTCGTTTATTTGGACTTTTATGTAACAGCACCCGAATCTATACATTTGTTTCTTTTTTTGAGATACACCATCACATTTTAAAATACATAGTGTAAAGAGATCGTAGGCTTTCACGGCCGGAGTAAATATAACTGGAAATCAATTCTGGAAATGACTTCTAGTTACACACTGCACACTTTTACTTTACAGTGTCAAGTACACACTATGTAACATATGAGGAGTTTAGTCTGAAAATGAAAGAGTAAATATTTTTGTTAACCAATTAAAATATTTTTGAATAGAATTTACGAACAGAAGACTATAGATAATCGAAAATATATAACTTGTAGGTTGTTTGCTAAATTTCCTTTGTAACTTCTGGTACTTTCTCCGCTTTGTTAATTGCCAATGCTTTGCCATGGTTATTGCTGTTATTATTATTACTCGTGTTATTATTATTATTATTATTATTATTATTATTATTATTATTATTAATTGAGACAGTAGTGATATGTAAGTATTAACAAGCATATGCAAATAGTTAACAAGCAAGATAAGGTAAATAAATATATGTAATATAGAGATGAAATGATATTATTAGAGGATATTAGAATAAGCTTAGTTATAAAGAGAGACGAGATAGCTGAATCTGTACATGGGTCATAAAAGAAAAATCATTTGCAAGGTTTCTGTGAACAATAGCCAGGGAGCTGGGGTGAAACGTATAAAAGAATATCCTTGAGCTAAAAAGACAGCATAAGCTTAAGGGGTAGTGAGATTTTGAAAGTTACCTACTGGAGCCTAAGTGATATAGTAGGATATTTTCTATTGGTTCAAGAGAAGAGGCGCTACATGAGCGGGAAAAAACACGCCAATTAGAGTATAGTTTTAATCTTGAAGCAGACAAGGGTGTTCGATGTACATTCTACAGAGACGCGAGTGCTCAGCTCGTGTTTAAGTGGCAATGCATTTAGTTGTTCTCCAGTGCATCGGTCCTATATATTATCTGCGCAAGAAATGTGATACGTGAAATCTAAGTTTCATTTGTAAGTGAACGCGTATAATACAGTTTCAGCCAGGATCTCGGAGAATTATAATTTGTGTATGAGCTGAATAATATGATTGGTAAACGTTGAAATAAATTACTCAAACCAAAAGCTACAAATGTGTTATCTGTTCACTCCCTGTTAAGAGATACTTGCTCAACCGAAAACCCAACTTTCCGGAGCAAATATGAATAATGTACTATAAACATAAATAATAGGTAATAAAAATAGTCGGAAATAAAGAGAGGCAGGTGTGACTGTCACATTTTATTATAATAATAATAATAATAATAATTATAATAATAATAATAATTATTATTATTATTATTATTATTATTATTTCGCGAAGGAAATGCATATTTTTAGATTATTTAACAGCAGAATAAAATGGAAACATGACGTTAAATAAGCAGCAGGACGGCAATGCTATGGACATTTTCTAACACAACTGTTTGAATCAATCATCTCTAATGATTATTGAGAATAACTTAGGTTTCACAATGCTTATTAATGAAACTCCGAAATATCTCACATTTAACTGCTACCCATTTTATCACTACCATAAAACTATCATATAATGTGCTTATTCTACTACTATACAAGTTTCAAACCTCTGGCTTGAACAGGTAATTATTTCTTCAACTAAAATTAACTAACGTAAGGTTAAAATTCAAAGAGAAAAGGGTTTCAGTTGTCCCTATTTACAAAATTTGTTCTTCTACGTGTACATGTAATGGTGACTACTAGTCTATTTGTTGGATGTATTGTAAAAATGAGATGATTGATAGATTCATATCTATCCAAGTTTAATGCTGCTATGGATTTGCACAGTACGTTACCAGCACAGCTTTATGGCATGAGATGCAAGTTGTAGAACTGTTTTCAAACATTTTGGAATTCTCTTATCCGCTGGTTGTGGAATATATTATAGGGTGTTTGAAATACGCATCCAGTATCATTGCTTTTACTTAAAAGTCTGTACAATTTAATTTTTAGTATAAATAGTATGTTTTTTGCTCACCTGTAACATTAGACTTCCTCAACTCTGCCATTGAATCGACGACGTGTTCTTTCTTTATGAATATACATATATATAGACAAATATAGTCCGGACTTGACTATATTTGTCTTGACTTCTATTGGATTTTACTTTATGAATAAGTTTGTGTCGTAGATTTTATTTCTATGGAGTACACTTCTCTCTAAAACTGACATTGTTCTGTGTCGTTTATTTTTATGTTTTAAAGAACATAACAGCTAATAATTTATGCAGTCTTAGTACTATAAACAGTTTGTTATTAGATTTAATATAGTACATAGTTGGCACTTTATGGTACACGTGCCAATAATAGCAATTGTATATTCCCTTCAGCATAAATATCATAGGGTATTTCAAATTGACGTGTCTTATAGAAAGAAGATGAAACAATTTGTGACTTTTTTTTTTCCTCTCTGACCAACCAAGATGCACAAAGCACTACACATTATTACATATAGATTAACTACCTCCGGAATGTATAATTGCTTAGCATACTATGCTGATAAATACTCTTCTCTTCCAGGAAGGTAATGTATGCCGGTGTTATCGGTTCAACATGCCAAGTAATAACAATGAAATGTACGGAAAGAAGCCAATGTCTCATTTACGAACATATGAAGACGCTCTTGCTTTATGCCAGCAATAGAAACGATATTATTTCATGATTTATTTAGTATAATTTATAATGCCAAGATTTCTTAAAATTGTATATCCAACTGTGGATAGTCTTAATATGAGGGTGTTCTGAAAAGTTCTTGGCGTGATAGTGAAAAACGACAATTCATGCTTTCAAAGTAGTTTTATTTTTCAACATAATCTCCTCTAATATCAACACATTTAGATCAGCGGTGTTCCATCCTCGCCTTCTTTGGAGCTGAAGAACCAACTTCTGTCCACTGTCTCGACTGCTGCTTGGATTCGGGTGTGTAGTGGTGAATCCATGTTTCATCCATTGTGAGTATCGACGCAAAAAGTCACTTCTGTTCTTCTGAAAATGCGCCAAGCACTTTTCAGAAAGTGTCGTGCGAATGCGTGAGGATACGTGGCACCCATTTTGCGCAAAGCTTATTCATGTTTAATTCCTGATGCAACTATGTAGAGTGCGCCACTTCATAAGATTCGTCAAATTTTTATTTTTTCTATGAACTGTTCACGTGGCCTTTGGAATTCCAAGAGGATTAGCAGTTTCACGCACCTTTGAACGCCGATCTTCCAAAATCATGTCATGCATTTGTTCAATGGTTTGCGTGTGGTTACAGTTTTTGGACGTCCATCGCTTGGATCGTCTTGGACGCTTTCACGGATGGCCACGTTTAAAATCGGCTGCTCATTTCTTCACAGTGGAAACTGAAGGTGAAGAGTCACCGTACACATTTACAGTCCGAAAATGCATTTCTGAAGATGTTAAACCTTCTTTTACGAAGAATTTCATCACATCATGATACTCGAATTGCTCCATTTTTAAAGCAATGCGCACTTCCACTGCTTCAAACAACTGCCTACAGTCAACTATTGACTGGAATGACTTGTAATTTTACATAGGGTCTTTTAACATAAGGAAAAAAAAATCACGCAAGTAGTGCCGCGGTCTCTGGATGAGACCGAGGACTTTTAAGACCTTTCTCGTATGACACTAGTAAAATAGTGAGTACATTAAACATTCACTCGTGTCATAATATTATGCGCGTGTTGCATAAATTGCTACTATAGCTTACCTTTCCTTTCCAGTATAACGAGAAGGGAACCTATATATCCGTAATCCAACATAAATTTTCTACATCGAAACTGATAAAAATATTGACCTCATTAGTTAAAGCCCTTGTGGAATAACAGGAGTGCTAGAAATCCTCTGCCATACAAAGCTGGCGAGCATCTGTGCGATTGTTGGTGGCAGACCTTTGATGCGGGCACACAGCGGGGTGCGGGGCAGGTGGCAATCTTATTCATGGACACAACCAACCTCAAGAATGTTATTTTGAAGAAAAGCAGTCTTACAATAGGAACACAAGACTAAGATGAGGGATGTCCATAACCTTCTAGCGAAAACTGCAGAAACACGTTTGTTTTTGTTTGTATATTTTTTCTCAAAAATAATGGAAGATACAATCTCATAATGATTTCGTGGTCAAAAAGGTAACATACCAGCCTCTGGTTTCCAATGTAAGAGGTTCAAACCCAGCGGAGGGCGATGGGGTTTTTCGGGCGTAAAAATCCTTCGAAAGGGAAGTAAAGCATTTGGTCTCGTGTCGTAGAGCCTCAAATCTGATAAAGGGACCTCTGAGCAAAATTAAGGCGATGAAACAATATAAATGGGACGCTAAGAACCATAGCAATTAAAGTGAGTAAATAAAGACATCAAGTTTCAGTTTGATCATGATTTCATGTTCAGAATAGTGTTGATATGTCCACTATCCGGAACAACGTCAACATGTGTAACAGGTAACTTAACTAGAGTACAGAAACAGGTGTTTATAATACTGGCGGGTAAAGTAATCGAATGTGCATTTTATGAAATAAGGCGTAGCCACACAAAAATCCAAAAAAATATTTGTGCATGTACCATAGGAAATACGGAATGAAATTACAATTGAAGATCGGGTATTGGAACAAGTTCAGAACTTGAGGTACTTAGGAAGTTATTTTACTTTTAACGAAGAAAAGGATTCATATATTACATAACAAAGTATATGTGGCGCTAAAAGCAGAACATTAAACATCTGATGTCTTATATTACATGCATATCTGCAAACCATGCTAATCGAGCTGAATTAGTAGAATGTACTTGCTATTAGTTTCTTTTAAGTAGAAGGGGACTAGGCAAAGGCAAATGTTTTATAACTGTCGTTTTGCGATTTTTATTGCAATTTGCTTCTTTGCTTGACCAGGAGTAGAGAAAAAGAAAATGGACACTTTCTGTTTGAAATTTTTTTTTTTTTAATTCAAACCAATACCAAGGAATATATTGGAAACGGTCAACTCTACAACAAAAGTGCTTGACATAAATCGTGTGTTTTAACCAAATCTACATATTTTGTGTAATTAGTTTTTGTCTATCTCTTCCTAGTTATTCAAATTTGAGAAACATTTGTCCAGAACAAACAAGTCTTAGGAAGTTATTCCAAGAAAATTCAATGTATACCTAGATTTTATTTCTCATATAAATATTGTCAATGTCATATATACGCTATTTTAATCAAAAACGTTACAGCCATTATTGAGAACAACAATATTTTCAATTTTTTTTTTCATGTAAAGGGTAGTTTGGTATGGTGAGATTTTTTTTAATTATTTTCGTGTCGCGCCCTTTGAAGATAATAAACTTGAATACCAAGTTTGGATTTTAATGGTCTTTTAGTTTTCGAGCTATGTTATCCACAGCCGCGCGTACACACACACACACACACACACACACACACACACACACACACACAAAGATAGAGTGAGAGAGAGAAAGAGAGAGCTTTTTATAAAAATGCATTTTACTTTCTCTACACGTACTATATACACAGTGTATAGAGAAGGTATTGTACTCCATCCAAAAATTTGATGCCGTGATTTCGCCGAAAATACATGTTTTGGATCCCCTTGAATCCCAAAAAATAAGTATTTTGGGAGAAAGGTTGGTATGCGTGCGTGGCTCTGTGTGTGTGAGTGAGTGTGTGTGTGTGAGTGATTGAGTATGTGTGTGAGTGAGTGTGAGTGAGCGAGTGTGAGTGAGTGAGTGCGTGTGTATGAGTGAGTGTGTAAGTGAGTGTGTGTGAGTGAATGTGAGTGTGTGTGGGTGTACGTGAGTCTGAGTGAGAGTGTGTGAGTGTGTGTGACTGTGAGTGAGTGTGTGTGAGTGAGTGTGTGTGTTTTTGTGAGTGTGTGTTTATGTGTGAGTGAGGGAGTTTGTGTGTGAGTGTGAGTGTGTGTGTTTGAGTGTGTGAGTGTGTGTGTTTGAGTGTGTGTGTGTGAGTGTGAGTATGTGTGTGAGTGGGTGTGTGTGTGAGTGAGTGTGTGTAAGTATGTATGTGAGTGTGTGAGAGTGTGTGTTTGTAAGTGAGTGAGGGAGTTTGTGTGTGTGAGTGAGTGTGTGTGTGTGAGTGTGAGTGTGTGTGTTTGAGTGTGTGTGTGTGTGAGTGAGTGTGTGTGAGTGTGTGAGTGAGTGTGAGTGTGTGTGTTTGAGTGTGTGTGAGTGAGTGTGAGTGTGTGAGTGAGTTGTGTGAGTGTGTGTGAGTGTGTGAGTGAGTGTGTGTGCGTGTCTGTGTGTGCGTGAGTGTGTGAGTGAGTGTGTTTGTGTACGTGTGTACGTGTGTACTTGTAAGGTAATACTACTACTTTGCCTCGAGGTAGCTGCAACGGAGGCTCGTGCAGACTCTCTTTGTTACTTGCTCGGAGCTTGGCTTCAGAGATTTATTTATAATGGGTATTATATATTAACACAAATAATAACAGAGAATATTACGTTTCTTTTAAATCACTATATTTCTCAATAACTTAAAAGATCAATGGTTCGCCGCTCCCAAACACAGATATACAATGATAAAACATTCATATTGCGAATATTGATTGCACGAGTTTCAAAACATTTGTAAGCCACAGGGATGACGTGAAGAGTAATCCCTCCCGTAATTTTCTTACCCGTAATTCCATATTTTATACAACTATTACAATTATAATTGTTATTACTGTTATTATTATTATTATTATTATTATTGATGTGTCTTCTTAGCTTCCGGAGAAGGCCGCGTTGTCTTGCATGGGATTGCCGACGTTTCGCTCATCTTGCCGTGAGCTTTATTTTGGGCTCTTGTGCGGTGGTTATGTGTGCGTGTGAGATCTGGTTGGCTCGTTGTGAGCCTAGGCATTGTTGCTGTGTACTTACCCTGGTAAGAATTTAACCACAGGAATAAGGTGAAGGTTGAGGTTTTGAATTTTGAGGTTTCGGGTGATGATGTTAAGGAGGTAGCGCTAGATTGGCTCCTCGAACGGTTGCATTCCCCCCACCCTGCCCAGGAGCAGCATCCTTTCCTCTGCTCCACTGGTGTTTAATCTGTGAAAAATAGTTTTTGTTGGATACTTTTGTGCCGTGGTTACTTATTTGCTCTCGCTTATATAATAGCAGTGCGGTGGAGGTTGCCCTACCCCCTCGCTTTTGATTGGCTAGTTGCCCGCCAATTGGCGTGGGTGCTGGAGCTGCTCTTTCCAGGTGATGCTGGAGTTGGTTTATGCTTTCTTTTTCCAGGGTTTTGTTTCCTTTTTGTCTTATTTATTTTTCTAGATTGTAGTTTGGTTCTTCTTTTAGAAAATGCTGCTGTGGTTTGCCGTCACTTTCTGGAATGCCGCATGTCTCTGTCCCTTGTCTCTCATTGGCTGGAGGCCAGCCAATAGCTCTGCTTGTCAGCAGAGTCATTCAGGTGTTATGGAGTTGTTTTCCACTGTCCCTGTTGATGTTGTTGAAGCCTACGCATCCATTTAACAAACTATTATTGTTTATTTATTATTATTACTATTATTATTATTAATGCATTTTCTTTCAATTACATTTTAAGATTTTAAGACGTGTCTCCTTGCAACAATGTAATTATTAAGTCATACATTTTATATATATTGATTCAACAATATTTCATAGTTGGCGCCTTTATTTTGCGTAAACATACACAATTTAATAATAGTAATTATAAAAAAAAACGTATTTAAAATTTATTATGGCGATAAGCCGTTAATACTATCTCATGTCAAAGGTTGCGGGTTTCAAAGGAAAAAGCCAAACAAGAGCTAAAATGATAAAACAAAAGAGCACAAAAAATAGAAGGAACCTCTCGGAACGAATGGAAGAAACAAGGATTCCAAAGATGGCCTTACAATAGAAACTGAAAGGAGAGGGACATAGGACGACCAGCTGAAAGATGGAATTGAAGTCAAAACGGGCCAATAGTCCTAATCTATGAAAGGAAGAAGAAGATTTTCGACTAGCCTTGAGTTTGCGTTCGGAAGGCGAAAAGCCAGTGAGCGCAGGTACTAAAGATTTTAACATGCGCCATGGAAATACGCGGGCATGACATTCAAGTCTTGTTATTCTAATGTTGTGTATATTTGACATGTTTATTGTTACTGAAATTTCTCACAGCACATTGCCAAGCAACTAAATAGCCCATACGCTACCTGCATACGCATTGTGTTCAATAAGATTCCGCTTGATCCATCATTAATCGTGGAAAAGAATGAAACACAATGAGTGGAGGAAAGAACATTTTAAAAGTATCAAAGATTATGCTAGCGGGAGAAATATCAAAGAAAAAGGAAAGCAGAATTAAATGATTTTGTCAAATTAAAAACACTTATATGCCTGCACCATCTGCTTCCATCTTTACAGTAGATGACCAGAATACATTGGTAGGCTTGTCAAAGGTCAGAATGTCGCTTCCCCGGTGTTTATTGACGTTAATCCATTTGAATAAATTCACATAACTTTCTCCATCTACTTTCATTTATTACCTTCTTTAGCACCTATTAAGTAGGTAGTCTATATATTGAATTCCAACCAACAATTCGATAACAAGATTTCAGTAGAAATACACATTTCGGAATCCCCTAATTCAGAAAAAGCACTTTTAAAAAACGATTTGTATGTATCGCGCGTATGTATATGTGTTCGTGTGTCTGTGTACAGCACACTAAAAACGAAAACTTTGTTAAATACCAAAATTGAGTAAAGTTCAGCATTTTCCAGGGTGCGACTCGAAGATTTTCAAGAAAATCCCACCACCTCATACCGCCTCATTACATGGAACATTTTGAATTTCTCAAAAATGGCTCTCGATTTTGAGTAAAATACGACATATTTAAGATGTTTTTGTGACAATTAATATGACAAAAAGTATCTTGAAATTTCTGCAAATAACTTCTGAAGTCCTATTCATTCTGGATCATCTTTTGCATACATGGTAAAGCATAAAATATAGACGCACTTAGTTCATAAAAATGTAAATCTCGTCAACATCATCACTTATGTAATCTCTTTTTGTGGAGTAAATCATTTCCGATATATTTCTTGTAATTGTTTTATTTTGCCCATACTTGGCAATTAATGGGAAGTCCTTGTTCTTTTTTCTTTCTGTTGGTCAAGTAAAGAGCACGGAATTTGAAAGCCATACTTCACTTTAGCAATCCACTTTTAAAAACAATTGGGTATCGCTTTAGTATACTGCCTTATTTCCCTCGTACCTACAAGGAAATCGGTTATAAGACTATTTCTGTTAATGTGTATCTTGATTGGCATACAGTGGATAGAAGAATATGATTTTGTAAGAATAATTGTTACAAACAGAGAGTAGAGAAAGTCATGTGAATGGAATACATTAGATTTTTATAACTACATCGCATTAATTGACATACACCTTTAAATTTAATTGAAGAGGAGAATAAATAAATATATAAAGTCCAGCTTGTAGTAAACTAGCCTAGAATATCCATAGTTCTGCTATGACATCACGAAGAACAATTGCATAGCGACAGGATTAAAAAGTCTGGTGCGCACCACTCACATGAGTTTCTCTACTCTCTGTTCTTACAAAAGCTCATGCCTCTATCCATTTCTTGTAATATAAACTTCCATTGCACATTTCATTGTAGATGAGAGAGGAATAGCGATATTCAAATCTTTCAAAACGCTCGCTTGTAGTATTTTTTTTTCTCTTTACAATTTACATTACCAGGAGAGAGGCAAACAGACATAAGAAGAATGACCACTCCCTATTCGATTATTGATTTTTAAATGCTTTTACATTTTATATTGTGGTATTCTTAAATGTACGGTATTTTAACCAAAATCGTTGAGAGTTTGATAAAATAAAAAATTTCGGAACTTTTTCCAAGAATGGCGCAGTTTACGGTATCATATCGCACTCTTGGAATATGACGAACTTGAGTTATTTAATTGATTTTACGTTACGTTTATGAGGTATCCAAGTTGTTGCTGTTGTTAGTGACAATATCGAGTTGCAAGCCGTGTTCTCAATGTTTTACAGCTGAGTTGCTTCTCACCTCCACTCGACCAGGTTGTCACGATACGCGAGGGTCGACGCATTGTTCCCAACACCTGCTCCAGGGAACAATACCCAGGTATACACGGATTCTTCCACCTGTGTGAACCCGAACCTGTTTAGGAATCCCGTAGGCATTACAGACGTCGAATTAATCTATAGCGGAGATTTACGGCTGGAGAGCCGAGGTGTGACGTCTATTATTATGTAAAACACCAACCCCTTAGTTGGGGGCTTCTATCCCTCCCCGTGAAATCTCTGACTTCATTTTTTATCGTATCGTCTTAAGAGGTTCTTTCCCTTGACTAATTTATTGATGCCTCATTTAGCCAGAAACAGGTTAGTGCTGTAGTTCTAATTAAAAGGTGTGCAAACGGGGCTGAGAGGGAAATGAAACAAAATATCGAGTTTGAATCTTTTTCTTTCGTGAATCTTTCTGCCACTCTTCCTTCTTTTCAAGCTTGATTTTATCTGTATTTTGGTTTCAGTGCTTACAAGCTTGTTATTTGCGTTTATTTTCCATTTTCTGGATGACTTGGGAATTTCCGGTGACTTACTGCTCTAAAAATGCCATTTATTTCCGCGGCTATTCCCAGAAAATACAACAATTTGCTTGCCATGAAGATATCTTAAACATATGGTATTATATCAAAAATTGTTAGAGCTATTTTTGAGAAAATCAGAAATTTCGATAAATGTTCAATGTCAAAGGTAGTTGAGTTATGGGGGGGGGCCTTTCCTGAAAACCTTTATGGAGCTAACAATTTCCGAAATATCCTAATTTCGGTTTTAAGTTTCAAATGGTTATATTTGTACTTTCTCTAAACATACTATGTACATCGTGTATAGATAAGGCAAAGCTCCCAAAAATTTGATACCGAGATTTCACCGGAAATATGTTTTGAGAACCCCTGAATACAAAAAAAAAAGCATTTTTAGAAAAATATCCTTGTGTGAGTGTGTGTCTGCGTCTGTGTCTGCGGTCAATATAGATCGAAAACGAAAAGATACTTGGTATTTAAGTTTGGTATCTTCCAAGGATGCGACACGAAGACTTTCAAGAAAATCCCCTCCCCCCACACCAAGTTACCTTTTACGGTGATAAATGTTCGAAAATTATATTTTTCTTAAAAATGACTCTAACAATTTTGATTAAAATACCACATATTAAAGCCATTTCTATCACAAATAAAATGTATATCGTGAATTTTCTGGGAATAGCATCTGAAGATTACTTTATTCTGAATGAATTTTACGGAATTTTGCATAACTGCTAAACCGTAAGAGTTGGACAAAATCTTATCTCACAAAAATTTAGAGCGTGCTAATACACACAATTTATGTTATATATTTTCGTGGAGTTGATCGTTTTTGTGATATTCCTTGTTTTTAGCTTTAAAAAATTTTACTTTTTTCATGCAGAAATTTGTTAACTCCTGTCCTTACAAACAAAGGAACTTCAGTCACATAGTAACCAGCTTTTGACTACAGTTTTACTCTATGGTGCCCCCTTATTTCGCTTCTACTTACAAGGAAGCAAGTAATAAGGCTATTTCTGCTATTTTTTTCTCGATTAGCATGAGGTAAATAGAAGCATAAGTTTTTTTAACAATATTTGGTTGCAGAGATGTAGAGAAAGTAATGTGAATGGAGTACTTCAGATTTTCCTCAAATGGGAAGCCTTTTAGTTTGAACTTTTTCGAAAATTTTGATTTTCTCAAAAATAGCTCTAACCATTTTTGTTATAATACCATATGTTTAAGATATCTTCATGGCAAACAATTTCTTGTATTTTCTGGGGATAGCCTCTGAAGACCACTTCATTCTGGATGTCTTTTGTCTAACTATTAAACAGCAAGACATAGAAATATAGCTACAACACAAGAAATGTAGATCTCTTTGTTTTCCGATGTGTTTAACGCCCACTTTTACTATTTTGGCACCACAGGCGATCACACTGATGATGTATGGAGAGCCGGTGGAATGCGATGGCGGATAAAGCCGGAGAACCCGCACCACCTCATCCACCCATATGCAGTCCCCAGAGATCGAAGCCCAGTAGAACTTGTTAACACACAATTTATGTCATATACCTTTTTTGTAGAGTTAACCGTTTTGGTTTCAATTTTAAACTACTTAAAGTTTTCTCAAACGGGAAGTTATCTGTATTTTCATCTGCTTTGTTTTATTGCTGGCCTTGCAAAGAGGACCGAATTTTAACTGTTTCACATTACGGCCAGCTTTTAAAAATTTGACCATCGTTTTAGCTTAATGTATTGCCTTATTTTCACTTATAATTACGAGGAAGCAAGTAACAAGACAATGTTTATATGAATTAGCATGATGTATAGATAAAGCTTTTGTAAGAACTGTTTCTTTGTGGAATAGGCAGAGAAGGCCATGTGAATGGAGCACACCAGATTTTGATTTCTTCAGTACATTATGCGACTTGATTTATTTATACAGAACTGCTTACCACATTTCTTATGTCTGCGTTTTGTGCTTCAGCAGAAGAGCGGCAGAGAATTAATTAAGAGTGGCAATGACAAACTGGCTGCTAGAAGATAACCGTGTTAAGGATGCGCATGGTTTTACATAAGGAAACCCCTTATTTCGTTAGCAAGAGGGAGAGAGGAGTTGTTATTAAGACGAGGAAAGTTGTTCTGAGGTGTAAGTAAGAAAGTGGAGAGTGCAGGTGTTAGTACCATCCGAATGATGAAGTGTCTGGTTTCAGAGCCCCCACAAGATGAAAATCTGAGTTAGCCAATTACATCCCTGGCCCGTGATGCGAGAAATAACACCACGCTCCTTATCAACATCTTCATCTCGAGTTATGGCGTTTAAATTTCGTTCATGTAGCAAAGATATAAATATTCTGCTGTTATCTTCGACATACTCAGGCACGATTCTAAGTCATAACATCTGAAGAAAAGCTTATTTCAGCAGTTACAGCATGTTCCACAACCACAGCTCGGTCCACAGTCTTTCCTGTAGTTCTTTATGAAACATTCATTGGAGGTGAAGGGTCTGAAAACGTGAAAAAAAGTTGTATAACCCCTGTTTTGCACATTGCTGAAATTAGTAGGGGTTAGTAGTATTTCCTGTACCACTTAAGTGGAACTAAGGGTGTCGCTACGATGATCGGATGTTTATTTGTAGTTCGTGAGTTCGCCGCTATACGCTAGGGATCACCTCGTCGCCCACTGAGGACAAAACCCGACTTGTGGGCCGAAAATAACGGAAAATGTTTCCCAGGAACCTTCTTCTTTCAAGGTATGGAGTTTTTTTACATGCAAATAAACATTACACGGAATCACCGGCTTTACTTCCCTCAGGATTTTTGCGTCCGAAAACCTCCATCACCCTCCGCCAGGTTTGAACCTGGAATTTTGGATTTTACATGCTAAGCATGATAACCACTACACCTCACAGGGTGACAGTTGCCAAAGTTGATAAAATCAAATAAAATCAGACTGAAAAATTCAATACCATAGCCGGGATTTGATGCACGGACTTCCCGACTCTAGCCGGTTGTTCTGCCACTGAGATGACAACCCCAATGGCGACTTACAATGTTGCAAGTACTTTAAGTCCCAGGATTCATTGTATAGCCAACTATTATGACCAGTTGTTATTGGATTAATTGTTTTTTCACACAAGCCGTGTGTAGGACATGAAATAATTTGAGAACACTTTGTGGTTTACCGGGAAGCATGCAAGTCAGTTGATAAATTCAATGCTATGCCGACATGTTGCCATGGTAGCTCAGTGGCAGAGCACCGGCTAGAGTCGGGAGATCCGTGGTTCAAATCTAGCTATGGTATTGACTTTTTCAGTCTGACTCTACCTATCCAACTCCTGTACTACACACGACTTATGTTAAAAAAGCAATTAGTCCAATAAATAAAATCAGTTTTTTGTAGAAAGATAGATTGTGGTGCCCTGGCCGAGTGGTTAGACCGCTCACTAAGGCAGTCCGGTTTCAATCTCAAGTAATCGGTTGTGGGTTTGTGTGGACAAAGTGGCGTTTGGGTGTTTTTTTTCCGTTCCCCAGTTTCCCCATTCATTCCACCAACTGTTCCACAATCTCACTACCTTTCATCATCATTTCACATTATCTTTTTGCTCACTCTATATTAGGCATTGGGCTGATCACCCACATTGGCTAATCTCACTGATCCCGAGTTCGTCTGCTCCTCAACAGACATTTGACCACAGTCGCTGGCTTGTAAGTCCTGAGGGAAAGAAGAAGTTATACCAGGTGGTGTTTGCAAATGTTCCTTAGTGTGTTAAAAGAGTTGCAGAACTCAATGGGGGTATTTCAAGTTAAAAGCCACAGCAACCCTAGCAAAGAGCGACTTGCTCAAGTCTCCATTAGAAGACGTGTAAAACGAAGCTCACTCTCGCAGATTCTAACTTGAAACAACTCTCTTAACGCACCAAGAGAATCTGCACACGTCACACCTGGTAGCTGTTATGTGTTTATACCGAAATCTAAATATCACTTTACGGTTACTTTCTCTAGAGAAAGTCAGGAAGTATTACATTCCACCCAAAAATTCGATACAATGATGTCAGTGGAAGTGCACCTTTTGATGTCCCCAAAGAATAGTTTTAAAGAAGGTGGGCCGCGCGTGATCTGTGCGTTAAGTCTGAACAGCATAACTAAAAAATGAAAAGACGGTTAAATACAAAACTTTGCCCTTCAGTTCAGCATCTTCCAAGGATACAACACGAGGAGTTTTAAGAACTTGTTCTGTCCCTAAACTGCCCTTCACAAGGAAAATATCTCGTTACTTGTATTTTGTTAATAAAGACTCAAAAATGTCGATTAGAATACTATAGGTTTAAAATATTTAAGAGACAACATGTATATATTTAATTCAATCTGAGAAATTGTCTTCATTCTAAATAAACTCTGAGAGAGAGAGAGATCGAGAGAGAGAGGCAGACAGACAGACAGACAGACAGACAGACAGGCAGACAGAGAGAGACGAACACTCACGTAGATCTCATTAAATCATACCGATTATCGAAAACCACATTTTTATGGTGTTAAGAGTTTCGAAGCGCTTGTTGATGTATTTATTAAAATTAATTTGTTTATTTTTACAATGAAAATAAAATGTTTTATTAAAACTATATAGATGATTAAGATGTAAATGGGTTTTAATCACTTGAATAATAAACTAACAGTTTTTATGCGATCAATCATTTATTGCAGATATTCTCTATTATTAATGTGAATTATTAAATTATAATTTTTCAGTAGGGCTTTTCCCCTCTTAGCTGTTTGTTCTTCTCACGTCTCGCAATGAGAAAATTTCCTTCTTAAAATATTTGGCCATCGTTAAGCTTAGATATCCCTTATTCCCCTTGCACCCAACAAATACGCAATAAAACCATGTTTATTTTGATTAGCATAAAGTGGACAGCAGAACAAGCTTTCATGAGAGTAGTTTTTGGCTAACTGCCTAACTCAGCCGTGAGACAATACATTTTGTACCGCGCAGTTAGGGAGGATTTATAAGAGTGATAATTTATATTAAAAAGGTACAAATACATTTTTGGAATGGCCAGGGGAAAAAGTTTGTGAAACACGTCGAAAAGTGTAAAGTGGTACAGTGCGAGAGGCACCGGATTCAATTCCCGGCTGAGGGTGGGACTATTCCCTAACCTTCCCACAGTCTGTAAGTATGCATAAGTGTGGCCTTAAAATATAAAAAAGAAACAGCAACCTAATAACTTTACACCACTTAAAGCCATATTTGCGACATGGCGAAAATAATTACTACGGCTGATAATAATAATAATAATAATAATAATAATAATAATAATAATAATAATAATAATAATAGCAACAATAATAAAAGTAATAGATGGAGAAAGTCATATGAGAGCAACCCATTGGATTTTTTATTTGTTTATCATTTTAATTTTTATCATACCGATTGTTTATTTTCATTTTGTTAAGGAAATAATGGATTACTGCCGTAAACTGCGACTAAAACAACACGCGACATCTTTAAGAAAGTTGAATTGCAAGCTTGTGATACACATGTAGTATTAGTTCTCGGATGTTATCAAATTCCCAAAGTACTATGTGGCACCACTGCATCTACGAAACAGGTAGTGCTGATGTATTATATTAAAACCTTCATTCATAGGCTCATTTAATTTAAATTTTGAACCTCCAAAATATGTAGGTTCGCCTAAAGCATTCTTTGATTCCCTAGTGCTTGGTTATATCAAAACAAAATTGTAACTCCAGGCGACATACCTGAAGCATGAGAAAAGAAGAAGATCGCTAAACCGCGACTAAATGCCGCTGATAGACTTAGATAATTGAAATATTTGTAATAACAGTATTGTTGTTTTCTTTTGAACGAGCATTCTCGTAACTTAAGGAGATCCCTGGATCGCTAACATTCGTAACGAAAGATTTTAATTTTATGTAGTACGTACATCTATCTGCCTTCATGTTGCTTTAGGGGTAGCATGCTAGCCTCTGGTTCCCAAGATCATAGGTTCAAACCAGCGGAGGGCGATGGACTTTTTACGAGTAAGAATCCTTGGCATGATTTCCTTCGGAAAGGAATTAAATCCATTGTTCCCGTGTCGAAGATTTACACACGTAAAACCTCAATCCTATTAAAGAGGCCTCTGAGCTGAGCGGTCTTCCACATCCAATATAGAGTGAGACGCTGAGAACCAGAGCCGTTAACGAGTGTCCATAAATAACATTTTATTTCACCAATTTAGTTCACATTTTGTCTGACTTTGATTGTTTCTTTGATACATTCTTTTGACCCTGCTTATAAAGATTTATTTTCATGTACATTTTACAAATATCGTTTCTCTGCCTGATTCAAGTTAAAATGGAGCATTTTCTCGTAGCTGCACAGAGTAAACAAAAGGCTAGGAGACAGGCAAATGTCTGTAAACTGTTTACGCTTAACTTTCAAGCATGTGCTGTTATTGTAATAGAAATCCAATAATATAAAATAAGGCCTTACAATTTATACTTTCTCGTTGAATTCTGTATCTGGTTTCGAATTTCACCTAATAAGATTGGTACTATCTGTTTTGCAAATCTGAATCTGCTTAGAAGTTCATGGTCGTTCCAAATCGGAATTGACGAAGACTAAATCTCCGAGCTTTTTCAATATCTCATCTCATTTCAAATTAATATAAAAGTATATATAAAGTAAAACAATCCGGTCTCCGTAGTGTTGCGGTAACGTGTCTGCTTCACATTCAAGATGTCCCGAGCTCAAATCTCGGTTAGAGTGAGCTACCCGAGTAAAGTTTTTTTTTCCGGGATTTATCCTAAGAAATTGAATGTTCAGTAACTTTAAGCGCTATGGACCCCGGACTCATTTGAGCATCACTTCCTGGTTTTCATTCACTGTCCGATGTGATCTACAGGGTTGAAGGAAATTACAGTACAAAAAATAAAAAGTAAAACTTATATTTAAACCTATCATGGATTTAAATCTCGGTTTAACTTTGTGTTTGTACCTGTACTATCTACTAATTTAGGTAAACGTTCAGTTTCTTAACTGCGAAGAATCAAAGCACATCTTCGTTCTTCTTTTTGTAAGGAAATCTTAATAAGGATTACTTTATTAAATTTCAAATTATTCTATATTTTATTTTTGATTTTGCCCTTAATATGTTAGACATTTGTTTTAATATATTTCTTTCAGTTATATTCTGATACACTGGCAACTTCGTTTACGAAAGTAGCGCAGAATTTAATTTCAGTTTTAATTGCTGAATATACATAAGCATTAGACCAGCTTCAAATGAAATAAGTTTTTTATTAGAATAGAATTCTACCAGTACTTATCTTTAGATTAATTTATTATTTTAACTTTATCTATTTAATGAATTTGTATCCTTGGTTAATGGTAATATTTATTTCACTAGTTTAAGACCAGTTTTTAGATTCGTGGTGGCACCAAGAATCTCGTCTATCTGTGGCTTTGTTTGTGGAACATACTATACCACGCAATATCTGCAGTGGTGCATCTCCTGAGAACTCGCGCGTGATTTTAATTTCATGAGATAAACTAACAGGTTCTGCTAAGCGACTCGAAAAGAAATGAATTATAAAACGCGTTGCAAATAAAATATTTTGTTTTTATTTCACAGTTAATTCCCTGTATACTTGCTCAGCAATGTGTAACGCCATGTTTGACACTTAGAGAAACAAGCACATATTAAAAATCGTCAACATTCTATTAAACTTGCTGCTATTAAAAACAGTGCCTAGTCCCATGTTTGATATCTTTGCAACACATTGACCAGTGCTGTTAGCAGCATTGTATAATATTTATAGCGAAACACCCTCCCAAAATGAAGGTCCTGAATACTTATTTGCGACGGCTGATTTAAATGTTTTGAACTTTTTTTAATTCTTAGACAATTCAAAATCCCAAATATAATTTATTCGGTTATAGCTGTTAATAAGTCCTTACTGAACAACTTCGATACAATGCTTTAGAGGCGTCGCGGGCGCTAGCACTTTCACTCCCTGTTCACGTTCAAAACAATTGCCCCTCTAATATGCAAACTTCCGCTTACAATTCCCTTCTCTTTTCACCTGATTGGCTAGTTAAAGGTTTTGATATACACAGTGCAAGGTCCGGCGATAAAATATATAAACATGGTCGATATATGTGCGTTCATCATACGAAAGGAGCTTTAAAACGAAGGATCCTCCTTTTTGTAGCTGTTGATAACAATTTACACTGTTTACTTGTTGCATAATATATGCGATTCACGCTGTAATGAAACTGTAAATTTGATAACTATCTTGGGATGTATTAGTGTCTAAAGTTCAAGTTCCTTTTCCACCACAGCAGCCAGTTAAAGATGCCGGGGAAAATGATGCGGAACAGACCCTGTATGTTGCTTCTGGAAGTATACAAACCAACATTAATTGTACTTCAGCAAAATTCTCGAAAATTCTCCAACGCGCTTAAAAAAGACAATTCATTTCTGAGAGCTTGAGAACGCTAGGTAAGTGAGGAGCCCCCGCCGCCCCATGAGGAGATCCGCATTCCTTTAGTCACCCCGAAAGAGGTGGCTTCCCAACTCAACAACCTAAAGCCTAACAAAGCCCCTGGACATGATTATTAAACGTATTATTGATGCTGTCGCATACCAATACTATGCACTTTATGTTTTGTTTATAAATTTATCAAAATATATTTCACAATTGAATATATGACAGCTAAACTTATTTATGTTGTTCAGCAAGTTAGAACTAAAATACATTTTGAAAAGATACATTTTGTTGTATTGGAGGACCTAGGGAAAATGTTAAAAAAAAAAAAAAAAAAAAAAAAAAAATAGATGACACAATTAAATTGGATCCGTTATTGACAAACGTCATACATATTCACATTGATAAAAACAATATCTAACAGAATTACTCTTAAAAGAAGGAAAATAAGATCATTATATTGATTTTTCTCGAAAAATATTGATATGGAATATAAAGTTAAATATAGTAAATAATAGTTGAAAGCATTTTTACATATGAAGGGAAAAAGTTGGGCTCTAAGTGAAATAATGCACGGAAAGATGTTGGCGACAGAAATGGAGGGATTAAGCATATAAGGAAATGGAACAAGTTGTCAATGATCGGCTAGAAACAATAACTCCAAAATGGTACGGACACGTAAAGAGAATGAAGGAAAAATTTACGGAGCTAGTCTAGAGACAAGTTTGGGCAGAATGGACCAAAGAAAGATGATTGGACGGAGCTAGTCTAGAGACAAGTTTGGGCAGACTGGAACAAGGAAAGATGCGTACACGATTGGACGGAGCTAGTCTAGAGACATGTTTGGACAGACTGGACCAAAGAAAGATGATAGCACGATTGGACGGAGCTAGTCTAGAGACATGTTTGGACAGACTGGACCAAAGAAAGATGATAGCACGATTGGACGGAGCTAGTCTAGAGACATGTTTGGACAGACTGGACCAAAGAAAGATGATAGCACGATTGGACGGAGCTAGTCTAGAGACATGTTTGGACAGACTGGACCAAAGAAAGATGATAGCATGAGTGGACGGAGCTAGTCTAGAGACATGTTTGTGCAGACTGGACCAAAGAAAGATGGTAGCATGATTGGACGGAGCTAGTCTAGAGACAAGCTTGGGCAGAATGGACCAAAGAAAGATGATAGCATGATTGGACGGAGCTAGTCTAGAGACATGTTTGGGAAGAATGGACCAAAGAAATATGATAGCATGATTGGACGAAGCTAGTCTAGAGACAAGTTTGAGCAGACTGGACCAAAGAAAGGTGATAGCATGATTGGACGGAGCTAGACTAGAGACAAGTTTGGGCAGAATGGACCATAGAAAGATGATAGATTGATTGGACGGAGCTAGTCTAGAGACAAGTTTGAGCATACTGGACCAAAGAAAGGTGATAGCATGATTGGACGGAGCTAGACTAGAGACAAGTTTGGGCAGAATGGACCATAGAAAGATGATAGCATGATTGGACGGAGCTAGTCTAGAGACATGTTTGAGCAGACTGGACCAAAGAAAGATGATAGCATGATTGGACGGAGCTAGACTAGAGACAAGTTTGGGCAGACTGGACCAAAGAAAGATGCGTGCACGACAGCTCCTAGTGTAGACATATGTTTGGGCAGACCGCTTACTCGATATTCGGACTTTAGCCACACACACACACACACAAATAGTTTGTAATAATTAGAAGAAGCGGGACGGCTCACTACATTCTCTTCTTTCCTTGATCAGTTCCAGAAAAAATTGTAGCACTCAGTTATTTTAGTGCAAATAGAAATAAATTAGTTGGTAGATACATTTTTAGTATCCGGTTTATTGTCTTACTAGCTGGAACGTAGCTGACCTTTAAAATTATTGAAATGGAAGTCAGTTTAAGAACTAATTAGGGTTTGTTTTTGGTATTAAATGAAAAGATGTGTTGAACAAATATAATTTTTTTTTAAATTTCAATGTTAGTTTCTTTATTAGGCTTTCTAATGCATTGCGATTACATCAACGTCTCTATGAGACGTGTGGGAAGTCTAACTTAAGGCGCTCATTGTGCTGCAACTATTCACTTCAGGTCGGAAACATGTGCCCATTTGTGCCTAACTAGCACACCAAAAGAGCTATTACGTAAGTCATTTATGTAGGTATGACACTATTAGAATAATTCTGTGAAAGGTTGCTTGTATTATTGCAATATAATTTTTCTCCATACTAAATGCAGAACATACTTTGTCCAGTTATGATTTTAATTCTCCGTGCACAATGTGTAATGATTTGCGTTTTAAGTTAGATTTGACAATTGCATCATAAAATATGTTACACATTTAAGTAGGAGAGACTGTCATTTTTTAACAAATTCAACAACTTACTTTCTTTTGAATAAGCCTATACCTGGGTTACTATTATTTACATTGATTCGGTTCAAACATATAATAACTTATAATTTAAATTGTTCCACACAATTGGCCAAGGATGCTCCGCAAAAGAAACACAAGTGTGATGTTTTCCACTTTGACAATGTACAGAATTCGCACCCGGATCCAGGGTCTGAAGTGGGCCCGTTCTTCATCGTCTTCTACTTTTTTCACGCATCAGATATTACAATCTTGTTCATGCCATCGCTTTTAGGTAGTAGAATCGCAGTAAACACTTTATTGCCTTGCCGCGTTACGAGCGCTGCGCAGGTTAAGCTGCTTTCTCGCTAACTCCAGCCTGCAGGATTACATTATGCGATGCACCAACCTGCAAGCGTTGCTTCACGGGCCCGTTTTTTTTTTTTTTTCGTAAGTTTTCTGCTTTTCTAAGTATTTTTTCGAAGTTGTTCGCCCTCACGTTTTGATTACGCTCGACTATGGAATGGTTAATTCTATTTCTGGTGATATTTCGGATGAGAATCGCTGAAAAAAATGCACATAATCCAAATGTAAGTAAAAATTTCATTATAATTCGCAGATTTTTATCTTCCAATGGGTATTGGCAACTCAGTGAGTTTTACTAAATTTTGTTATCTTGCAAAGTTAAAGATTAAACTTAGCAATAACATAAAAAATCTGATGATAACATTCGCATTTCTTTTTCTACCCATTCTTCAACCGATTATTCTTTCAAAGTGTCGTTCTTCTTTCTACTTCATGCTAATCTAAATAAACATTAGGCGAAAATTTTATGACATATTTCATTATAGTTGCAATACTTGTCTTGATGTTCAAAATTTTAAGATGACATTGAAATTCCTTTCTCCTTGCATGACCAGGATGCGGAAAAAAAACATACCTAATATATATTTCGCATAAGAATTGCATAAATTTAACCCATAACAAGGAATATCTCGAAATAAATCCACAAAAATGTAACTGGCATAAATTGTGTGCTTTATCGAGATATACATTTTTGTGTTGTAAGATTTTGTCTATTTCTTATGTTTTACCAGTTATGCATATGTATCTTACATGTGATTTGACATGCTAATATATTCAATATACCTACGGTATTTTAGTTAAAATAGTTGGAGCCATTTTTGAGAAAATAGAAGTATAGAGCATCTTCCATTTAAAGGGTAGTTTGGGGCTTTGATGAAAATATTTATTGCAGGTTTGGTATTTAACAGATTTTTCGTTTTGAGTTAGGCTGTTCACATACACATACAAGCATCATTTTCTAAAACAGCCTTTTTTAATGGAATGAAACCTCAGCATCAAATGTTTGGACATCTTGCAATACTCCTTTTCTCACTCTACACAGGTGAGACAGCAAAAAGGACAGATACCGCTTCAGCTTTCTGCATCAGCAAAGGCTTTAGGGTACTCCGAAATATGGGACTTGGTTTTCATTTTGAGTTGATCAGTATATAAGACTATGGTACACAATGCAGAAGAGTTAACAATTTCTTTTTGCCTCTCTCCTGTCAAATTTCTGGTGCATCTTTAACTTTATTAAAATAGCCTGCCACTCAACAGTACCATAATGCGTTGCGTTCTGTTAATAAAATAAATCGGTCGACATCCAAGTACGTAAATAACCTCAAGTCTGATAAAGTAGCCTGTGAGCAAAATCAAGCGGTCTTTCACGTTCAGCATAGAATGGGACGCTAAGAACCACAGTAGTTAAAGACATGTTACTCTGTTGCTGATGATGTCATGTTGATAGTGACTACTTCCTCTCATCTTATAAGTTGTTCAATTGCTTGCAAGGATATATTATTGCAATCAGTTGAACGGTTTCTGCTGTTGTGCTCGATTGCAGTCAGACTTGTTCGCCTAAACCCGGACATCTAACGCCGTGGTTGGATTGTAGTAGCCGGTTTCTGCTGTTGTACTCGGTTGCAGTCAGACTTGTTCGTCTAAACCCGGACATCTAACGCTGTGGTTGGATTGTAGCAGCCGGTTTCTGTTGTTGTGCTCGGTTGCAGTCAGACTTGTTCGCCTAAACCCGGACATCTAACGCCGTGGTTGGATTGTAGTAGCCGGTTTCTGCTGTTGTACTCGGTTGCAGTCAGACTTGTTCGTCTAAACCCGGACATCTAACGCTGTGGTTGGATTGTAGCAGCCGGTTTCTGTTGTTGTGCTCGGTTGCAGTCAGACTTGTTCGTCTAAACCCGGACATCTAACGCCGTGGTTGGATTGTAGTAGCCGGTTTCTGCTGTTGTACTCGGTTGCAGTCAGACTTGTTCGTCTAAACCCGGACATCTAACGCTGTGGTTGGATGGTAGCAGCCGGTTGTGTGTTGTTGTGCTCGGTTGCAGTCAGACTTGTTCGTCTAAACCCGGACATCTAACGCTGTGGTTGGATGGTAGCAGCCGGTTGTGTGTTGTTGTGCTCGGTTGCAGTCAGACTTGTTCGTCTAAACCCGGACATCTAACGCTGTGGTTGGATGGTAGCAGCCGGTTGTGTGTTGTTGTGCTCGGTTGCAGTCAGACTTGTTCGTCTAAACCCGGACATCTAACGCTGTGATTGGATGGTAGCAGCCGGTTGTGTGTTGTTGTGCAGTCAGACTTGTTCGTCTAAACCCGGACATCTAACGCTGTGGCTGGATGGTAGCAGCCAGTTGTGTGTTGTTGCCTGCAGATAGCTCCTAACTTGGCTGATCATTACTAAACAAAATAGATTTTACTGAGTTGCCCGTATTAGTAGTTACCATCTTGTAGTTTTCTGCGGTGTGAGAGTACCCGCAGATGTGGATCTTGTTTTAAGTATCTTACAGCTGGTTGCCTTCAAATAATAGATACGCGAAACATAACTTGTGTCGCTGAATAACTACCAAAAACCCCGAAGAACAGGAATAATTTTGGACCTTTAACACGCAGTCCCTAAAGCTGCCATAGCCACGCTGTTCTTTGCTTATCCGTATGCATACTTTCCCATTTTCTTATTTCATCAGCAAAAATTCGCCGCATAACCGAGAGAACCTTATTGCTGTTATATTCTCATATTTCCTTTTTTCTGTTTTCTGCATAATTACTGAAGAATAATTTCATGTTGTTTCAGCTATAAAATAAATATGTCTGAAATTTAACACTAATCTCCATTTACAATCGCATATTAAATTAAAACAACCGAAAAATTAATTTAACTTTCAGATACATTTTATCAATTTCATCTGAATTGATATTTAAGGGAGCTGTCGAACACACAAAGTACCTCAGTCATAGGCTTTTTTCTGTTTACTACCTTCATACACTTAGATATATATTTAATACGATTTATGGTGTTCCTATTAGATTCTGAGGTACGAGCTCCTCGGAAGATTATGAATCTAAATAATTACATTCCCTAAGGAGATTATCAGGACCTTCAGAGGACAAAAATGGGGTTTATCATTATAAACGTTCATAGTCTGGAGATACTTCCTGTAGGATGTAATCTTATCAATTACTTGTTTTGTTCCGTTAACATTATTGTTGGTGTGTATGTGATGTACTGAACTCTGTTTTTATCTAAATTTAGGCCTTCTTTTGACAAATTTATGTGCTTCTTATTGCTGATCAGGTACCTAATGGACTTCAACCTGATTCCAGTGGAGAGGAGCATTAGAAGTCATAAACATTTCCATAGAATCCTGAAATTGACTTGGCGGTAATATATAAACAGGAATGCGGCCTGTTTGCAAACATACTTTTTCTCCTCTCGCATTAAATAATGCAAGTATTTGAAATACTTCCGGCTGAAAATTGCTAAGTTGATACTCATTGCATTTTAATAACAAGGATATCACAGGCTACTCGAATCTTTTAAAAGGCCGACGTTCCAAGTGCTTACAATCTGGCTACTCTACAGCTCTCAGTGGCACTTGTTCCTCCAGAAACTCATAAAATCACGTCTTCCTGAAAGGTCGAGAGAGGCGTGGGTTTAACAACAAAACAAAATATTAGGAAGTGAAAAGGACATGACCTAGCCAGATAATCCTCTTAAAGAAACATTAGGTGGACTGTGGATAATCTCGCATGCAAGCAAGCAACTGCTCGAACATGATTTGGAAACCTTACATTTCTCTTGTCATTCACAAGCCGTAAGGTTATCAGGGACTCGTCCAACATCGCATTTGCGCTGCCACAGGGAGATTCCAAAACAACTTATGGATCTGGAAAGTCCAAAACTTCACATAGAAGCTCATATGAAGTATACTGAAGCATAAGAGATAAAGACAATGTTTTACTTACAGAGTCTAGTTGCTGTCGCACTGAGACGGCCAGGTATGAGGTTAGAGTCCCTCAGTGGCAGAAGAGTTTAACTTTTGGGTGCTCTGGTTAAGCTATCACTTCCACCAATTGTTTTCTCGCCATTCATTCGCTAATATTATTGGTCAATGTGAGCTGCCTTCTTGGTTAACTGGACAGCCTTCTCTATCTTTGGATTGTTTCATTTGATAGAGCTATCAAATAATTCTATTAAATGTTCGCATATACTCGTAATAACATATAGACTAATTACCACATAGATATGTTACCATAAATAAGTTTTGAAATTATCCATCTAGCACGATGAAACTAAGTTAGTATTATACCACGAGTACTAATACATTTTCAGCAAGTTGATTGACGTTTCTATGCAGATATTATAAAGCTGAAATAAATTCCCTAACAAAAACTTAAACATCAGTAAAATAACTACAATGCAAGTACGATGTTATTTAGTTATGTTTAGTGTAATTAGTAGAGAGCGTAGACGGAATTGCAGTTAACAGCTTTATGGGATTGATAACGTCAGTGACAGGAGGCGGGGTCTGTACACCCATCGTCTGCACACGCGTTTTGTTTTATTTTCGGTGCTAAAAAAACCGGTTAGTAGCGCACCAGCTCCGTGCATATAAGACAATTGTGCAGTGAACTTCAGTTTTTACATACCACAAATGTAACATATAATAATCGATTCACTGGGTTAATTAAATGTGAGAACGACACATATTTAGTATAATGACTGAAGTGGCTTACCTCTTGCATTATGAGGCGTTAGGTATTGCCCCGATTATTTTACATTTTGAAATAGCAGATCACCAAATCTCGCCGTTTTTACAGTTTATACAATTGCCAGCAGTGAATGTCAAAATGCAATACAATAGGTTTTATAGATCCGAGGTCGAATCATTGGTTGAAAGATGTGTGTGTGTCCGTGTTTTGTATGTGTGAACAACAGAAATCAAAAACGAAATCTCCGACAGTTGCCAAACTTCTTAATATTTAGGTTCAGCATCTTCCATATATTTGGGGCGAAGATATTCAAGAAAATGCCTGAAATCTAACCTTTATATAGAATAATTTTAGAAATTGTCGTCTTTTTCAAAATTGGGTCAAACATTTTCATTAAAATATCACATATTTTTGATATATGTCATTTAAAACGTAAATATTGAATTTTCGAGGAATATCCTGTATAGGATTCGTTCGGAAGAAACGTAGACAAAAATTATAAGATCTGTTTAAAGCGCATAAGTTATTAAATAAAGTTTTTGCAGCATTGGCTATAATTTTGCATACTTTGACATTTTTAAAGCATTGTTGCTACTCAATTATTTCTTGTGAATGTCACGAAAAGTGTATGGAATTTCTAGGCCAGTAGATGGTCACTCGGTTTTAAACATCCGACTGTCGATTGGGCCTGTGCACCTGCAAAGAAATGGGTAAAGAATCGCAAAGGCTTGTCTTGATTAACGCGAAGCTGACAGAAAGATAATTTTTTGTAAGAATAGTTTGAAGTAGTTTGTAGGTAGAATAAGTCATGTCAATACAGAATTTCAGTTCACAATTCTTTTTATTTTACAATTTTGCAGCTCTTGCAGATGTATGGATAGATGCTGTGTAAAACAATATGATTAATGCTGGTAATGCTAGGTTAGGGTATTTAACCCAGGGGAAATTTCTTAGACACCGTCAAAGTCGATATGCTGTGTTCGATGGGAGGAGGATGATATCTCGCTTGCAAGCTAAGCTTGAATCACAAATCTCTATCGGATATTATACAAAAAATGATGTGGTGTGTAGGCTGATGGGAAGTTGGAACAACGGCACACAGTAATTTACAGCGGATGATAGGTAACGGCGTGTAATTATATGCTTGAGCAGCTCCAGTAGTTTTTGGCGATATCTCGATCCATGCTGCTGCAGGTGACCATGTGTGTGTAGTCGACTAATCGATTTTAATGACTTTCACAGCATTTCCAGCCTACTTCACCTCACCGTTGTAGTCTTAGGAAGAGCGAAAACGAACTTTTCAGTATTTGAAGAAAATAATTTCGTTTTAGTAGAGAAGTGGGATACAGTGATAAGATTAATTTTTAGTAGTGATTAACGCTCGTTCTCACTACATATGGCGGTAGACAATGGTGGTATTCATGACTGATATGTTGATTGGAAAAGGAAACTTGCTATAGACCTTAGTTTAAGGTTATGCTAGTTGCACGGACTGAGAAAAACCTCGAAAAACGTCAGTCAGAGAATGACCGCGGCGGAATTTGAACCCCGGACTTCCACGTCCTAGCTTCAGTACAACTGTCAGAGATGTTAAGTTTTCAGTATAATATGGCTGAAATACACTGCGATCTCCTCAGATCTATTGCGCATCCCGAGTTTTATTTCCATCGATTCAGAAGTAAAATATTTACAATAAACCGAATCAAACTGCGGATCGTGATATTTGAAAGATCCTCCAATTTTGGAAACTGATTCTCAAAATTGGGCCTCTTTGGGAGCAAATGCAGAGCAATATTATACATGGGCGTCTATAGACAGCAGCATTCTCTTGCTACCTATTCTGTGCAAATGCAGTGCAATATTATAGATGGGCGTCTATAGACAGCATTCTCTTACTGCCTTATTCTGTGCAGATGCAGGGCAATACTATAGGTGGGCATCTATAGACAACATTCTCTTACTGCCTTATTCTGTGCAGATGCAGGGCAATACTATAGGTGGGCATCTATAGACAACATTCTCTTACTGCCTTATTCTGTGCAGATGCAGGGCAATACTATAGATAGACGTCTATAGACAGCAATCTCTTACTGCCTTATTCTGTGCAGATGCAGGGCAATACTATAGGTGGGCATCTATAGACAGCATTCTCTTACTGCCGTATTCTGTGCAGATGCAGGGCAATACTATTGGTGGGCATCTATAGACAGCATTCTCTTACTGCCTTATTCTGTGCAGATGCAGGGCAATACTATAGATGGGCGTCTATAGACAGCATTCTCTTACTGCCTTATTCTGTGCAGATGTAGTCCAATACTATAGATGGGCATCTATAGACAGCATTCTCTTGCTGCTCTATTCTGTGCAAATGCAGGGCAATACTATGGGCGTCTATAGACAACAGCATTCTCTTGCTGCCCTATTCTATGCAAATGCAGGGCAATACTATAGATGGGCGTCTATAGACAGCATTCTCTTGCTGCCCTATTCTGTGCAGATGCTGTGCAATACTATAGGTAGGCGTCTATAGACAGCATTCTCTTGCTGCTCTATTCTGTGCAAACGCAGGGCAATACTATGGGCGTCTATAGACAGCAGCATTCTCTTGCTGCCCTATTCTATGCAAATGCAGGGCAATATTATAGATGGGCGTCTATAGACAGCATTCTCTTGCTGCCCTATTCTGTGCAGATGCTGTGCAATACTATAGGTAGGCGTCTATAGACAGCAGCATTCTCTTGCTGCCCTATTCTGTGCAGATGCTGTGCAATACTATAGATGGGCGTCTTTAGACAGCATTCTCTTATTGCCTTATTCTGTGCAGATGTAGTCCAATACTATAGATGGGCATCTATAGACAGCATTCTCTTGCTGCTCTATTCTGTGCAAATGCAGGGCAATACTATGGGCGTCTATAGACAACAGCATTCTCTTGCTGCCCTATTCTATGCAAATGCAGGGCAATACTATAGATGGGCGTCTATAGACAGCATTCTCTTGCTGCCCTATTCTGTGCAGATGCTGTGCAATACTATAGGTAGGCGTCTATAGACAGCATTCTCTTGCTGCTCTATTCTGTGCAAATGCAGGGCAATACTATGGGCGTCTATAGACAGCAGCATTCTCTTGCTGCCCTATTCTATGCAAATGCAGGGCAATATTATAGATGGGCGTCTATAGACAGCATTCTCTTGCTGCCCTATTCTGTGCAGATGCTGTGCAATACTATAGGTAGGCGTCTATAGACAGCAGCATTCTCTTGCTGCCCTATTCTGTGCAGATGCCATCTAGGGGACTGTCCCGTAAAGAGACCCATTGTCTGTGAGAGCCTTTCCTACTTAATTTTAACAGTTCAGGTTAGACAGCTCGCCTCTCATCTTGGTGGTGGTGATTCGATCCCAAGGGACCACATGTGGGATTTGTGGTGGACGAAGGGGTCACCCATTACTCCATAAACATCTTTGTTGTATCCATTTCATTGTCATTTCATATCATTCTTTTCCTCACTTTCATAACAGACATCTGATCTAGAGCCTCTGCTCCGTAACAGGCCTTTGACCCCAGGCACTGGGCTGTAATCCTGAGGGTAAGTTCTACATACGAGGAGGGTAAACGAAGAAAGAAACATATTAAGAGTTCTCGCCAACTGCTTCTGTGCAGTCTCCATATGAGAGCTTTGAAATACTTGCATCCTATAGATGAACTGCAGTATTTTGCATGTTTCTGCGCAATCGGTCATGATAACAGCCCCTCTACCGGTACAGTAGAGACTCTCTTATTAGCAGCGTAATCTGCTCTTTCATTGAACAAAATACCTACTTGGCCCGGCACCCACTTCAGCTAAAACTGGATTATGGGCAACTAGTGCCATGTGATATTAGCCGTGCCAATGCAATAGTCAATCAATTTAAAATCTACTTCTACTTCTTTAATCTAAGGTTTATACTGGGTCTCAGATGTATTTGGCATTTGGTGCCAGTGGGTTTAAATGCATGGCGTCATTATTAATTCACCGAACCGTTTGTCTCAAAGGGGAAGTGCGGAAGTATACTTGAGACTCCATGCATGGCGACTTCGTAAACAGTGCAGAACTGTTTTTTACAGGACACTTAGTGCGTGCTATGGTTTTTGTGTTTTCTTGATTTATTCTCAGTTTTTATTTACTGATGTAAAGAGTATAAACAAGTGTTTATTGTAATGGGGAAGCTGTGGCATTAAAGCCTAGAGGCTTTTCATAACGTTCCAATTATTTGTGTTACCAATCAACATAAATACTGCGATTGCGAGTTTACGAGAAGTAAGCGAATATTCCAAATGGAAATATTGGAAAGATACGATACAAGTCCCATTTCACTAAGATGACCTCGAAACTGTTGACATCCATCTTCTACTCATCGATCGCTACTCCTCTGCAAGAAGCAATGCGTGATAAACTCGCTGCCTAGTACTGACGTCATGCGTGGATAAACGACTTGCGGCTAAATCTGAAAGTTCTATACATCCTCATCTGAATCTAGCGAATCGCAATGAAATTCAAACGCAGGCACGAATTATAGTCAAAATCTTGTGGTTAGCTTATGTTAATACATTTACAACGAATTTATTTATATAAGAACTATAGCTTTCCTGGCGACGTGTTAATTCAAAATCTTCTCGGGCTTCTAGCCAGGTAATAACTTGGCTTGACACCAAGCCAAGTTATTACCTGGCTAGAAGCCCGAGAAGATTTTGAATGAATTTATTTATGATTAATGTTGGAACATGGCACATGGATTAACCAAGAATGGGCTCCTGTTGAAAGTAAACATCCTAAAGAGAACTGTAGCCAACATTTGCACCAGGCAAACCGGATATTTTCAAAGCAATGTGAGCATTGCATGGCATTTAATGTACACTTACGGGCTACGTCATTTTCCCCATTGTTGGGAAGTGTACAGTTTTATTAGAGTGGGGATTCTCGCTTTTCGATAATTCTATCACGGATTTTCCGATGCGACTAGCTAGACAAAGTTGCATTCGTCCGAATGATTACTTATATTATTTTTCCCACAGTGAAAAGAAATAGAGACTTTGCCATTTTTATTTTTCCAAAATACAAAATAGTTCACCAGGTGTTATTTAATTTAAACACAAGAATAAAAATCTGATGTGTTCCATTCACATTATTCAACAAACTATTCTTTTAAAATGCGTACTCTTCTATATTTCATATAATCTAAATAAATAACTACAAAAAGCGTTTTTACATGTCCTTAAAGATACAACAACAACCCGGAATTACGCTAGGCCTAAGTAAGAGTAAAATCTTTTAAGAGCTGGTTGCTGTGTGAAGGCTTTGACGTTTTGTCCTCTTTGCTTGATCAGGAGAATAAAAAACCAATAAGTACTTCCCATTTGAGAAACCTATGTATTTTAAAATTAAAACAAATAAAAAGGAATATCTCGGAATTGGTTAATTCAATAAAAAGTGTTTGTAAAGATAGCTAAAGGTTTGTGTAGTATGCTTTTGTTTACCTTTTAGGGTTTAACACCTATGTAAAGACATCCAGAATGAAAAGCACTTAAAATGCTATTCCCAGCTATTCTCAGAAAATTCATTTATATATTTATTGCCATAAATGTGCCAAACGTTTTAATCAAATTATTAGAGCTATTTTAAGAAATACATTTTGAAAACTATTCCATTTTAGTGTTATTTATGTGAGTTTTTTTCTTGAGCATCTTCGTGTCGTGTCGTTGGGTATTTTTTCGGTTAAATACCAAACATTTGGATTTAACCGAGTTTTCATTCATGAGTTATGCTGTTCACACACACCGCGCTCTTAGACCTTCTTCTAAACATGTATTGTTTTAATAAAGGGGATCTCAAAACATATAATTCTAGTGAAAAATTAGAACTGTCGGATGCTACGTAGAGAAGGTAAACATTATACCTAAACTTGTTGGTCTGGGTTCCTAGCTCAGTTGGTTAGATGCAGACTTTCTGATCTCAGAGTCGGGTTCAAACCCGGCCCAGTGTACTTCAAAGCGACAGTTCAACGTCAGTACATTTACTGACATTTAAAGAACTCCTGCAGAAAAAAAAATTCACCACTCTGAAGACATTGATATGATCTTGGTAATTGACAGCGCGGCTAACAAACAAATAGTTTCATTTAATTTCATGCCTAAATTTGGATTATAAAATACATTTAATGAAAAACATCTGCTATAAAAGAAAAAATCTCATATCTTGTTTTCACATGACTTTTTCCACATTCCTGCAACAAATAATTGTTAAAAAGCTTTAGCTTCTATTTACTTCATGCTAATCGAGAAAAAATTAGCAGAAATAGTCTTATTTACTTGCTTCCTTGTAAGTAGAAGCGAAATAAGGGAGTACCGTAGGTTAAAGTGATAGTCAAAAGGTGGTTGCTATGTGACTGAAGTTCCTTTGTTTGTATGGACAGGAGTTGACAAATTCCTGATTGAGAAAAGTAAGTTTTTTAAAACTGAAACCAATAACATGGAATATCCCAATAACGATCAACTCCACGAAAAAAAAGTATATGACTTAAATTGTGTGTTTTCTCGTGAGCTTCATTCTGTAGTAAGTTTTTGTCTATTTTTACGGTTTACCAGTTATGCAAAGTTCAATAAAAACATCCAGAATAAAGAGGTCTTTAGAAGCTATTCCCAGAAAATTCAAGATATACATTTTATTTGTCATGTAAATATATTTAATATGCAGGATTTTAATCAAAATCGTTACAGCCACTTTTAAGAAAATAAAAATGTACGACAATTTCTCCATGTAAAGGGTAGTTTGTGGTGGGGGGATTGCCACATCCTTGGTAGATATGAAACCTAAATATTTAACGGAGTTTTCGTTTTTGAGATGTATGCTGCCCACAGACACAGACACACGCACGCACACACACAGACACTCACTCACACGGATATGTTTCTAAAAATGTTTTTTTTTGTATTGAGGGGGACCTAAAACATATATTTCCGGAGAAATCTCGGTATCGAACTTTTGGGTGCATTACAATACCTTTTCTACACACTATGCACATATTACGTGTAGAGAATGTAATAATAAAAACCAATACTGATGTGACAGTGTAGGACTTTTTTTCACGTTCACCAATAATAACAACAACAACAACATGATGATGATCATCATCAACAACATCCACTTATCCCCTGGGACTCCACTGGGCGCGGGATTCTTTAAATACGTCATTGCCTAAACACACAAACACAATAAAATTAAGTATTGTGATTATGAACAAAAGTCTCATTTTCAGAAAGTACATAGAAACTAGGCCAGGAAATGGAGGAATATATATCTACTTATATATGTGAATCTTAAAAAGAAAAGTTGATAATTTGTGGGCTTTTTATGGTTAAAATTACATATTCAGTGTAAAACGGTGTTTTTTTTTGTTTTTTTTTTATAGTTTCAGGGTGTATGATAGACAATTTACTCTTCGGCTCACGTTAGCGAGAGTTTGGAGGCATAAAAATAAACAATGGCAGTGAGAACCTTGTGGTTATTGTATGCTTAAGCATCGTTTAGCATTTGTTGGCTTCTTATTAAATTGTCAATGGTAAGAGTCTCCAGTCACCCTTGTTTGAAGATAAATGTTGATTATAGAGAGTTGAAGTTATTGTTAAGCACTTAATACAAATAGAAAAACAAACAATTTTCTTAAAATAAATGGTATTGTCGATGGATTGGAGCAATCGATTGCGCATTTTGGCTTCTAAAATTGCTTTGTGTGTTCTACGCGTAGCCGACTATACGAAAACGTGTCAGTATTTTTGGTTTCTTAGATTTTTTTTTTTTTTTTTCATTTAATGTTGACTGAAACACTACGGCAGCCCTGGCCAACCTGCTATTAAGTGTGACGCACACACAGTAACTTAAGAACAAAGATGAGACCTAGGTGAGCGGCGAAAGAGGAGAGCACGGTCACATTTTACTTAAGAGAAGAGAGATGAATAATAATCTATGGAATGTTAGGATTAATAATTTTTGCAGTTAAATTTTATAATAAATTATTTTTATTTATAATTCTTATGTTATTAATTATATTATATTTTACTTTTTGTAGATTAAATATAATTTATTTTTATTTTTTTTTGAAGGTAGTTTAATTCCTACTTTTGGCTGAAAGACGTAGTTAGCAACGACGGTCAACAAAAATTCCAACATGAGTACGTCTCATATTAGTTTGATAACAAAAGCCTGGCAATTAAACATTTATCTATGCCGGTGTAAGACTCAGGGTCGAAAGAAAAAAGAAAAGAAGAGCATTTGGAAAATTTAAAATGGCGTGTAAAAACCAAGTATACACTTTCCATGACATCGTGAGAAACAACTGAGTAGCGACAGCCTTTAAGCTGATAAAATATTGAAACTTCAAACAAATATAGCCATTACCACAAACACGTTCTTTAAAATAACTTTACGTTTTAAACATACTCACATTTGTTATGCATTTCTGCATTACCAGTTACAGCACATTAATTCCCAATGAAGGTGCATGAGAGCTAGAGGGGACATGTTTAAAAGCGAGGGCTATCTACTGGTCTAAGTCATCAGATAGCAAAAATCTCTAAAAACATTTGATTATCCCTTCATTCCGAATGAAGAGAACCTCAGGCCTTATTCTAAAAAAATTCAAGATATCTGTCTTATACGCAAAGTAAATGTCCTAAATATATAGTATTTTAATCAAAAATATTAGAGCCAATTTTCAGAAAAAGGAAAAATTTGAAGAAAAAATCTTTCATGTAAAGGCTGATTTTGGGTATCAGTTAAAGGCTATTGTACTCCCCCAATATTTATATACCTACAAGAAAATTGCAATAACGTCATTTCTACAAATGTTTATCTCGAATAACAGTAGTAGATAGATAATTAAGCATTTGAGAGAATGTTTCTACAGGAGAAAGTGAGTATAGAAAGTCATGTGAGAGCAATAAATCACCTTTTTATGTATTCAGAATTCTGCGATTTATAGAATAGGATTTTAGCACGTCTGATGCACAGTTCTCAAAATAATAAATGTAAAAAGCTTATTAAATACTCTCTTTAACGTCTTCAATAGGATAACATCTACAAGAAATAAGTAGAATCAAAGGAAAGAAACAAAGACTTAGTGTTAGTTACTTGTTTTTCCTACACAGGTCGTGTTTAGGGCAGGAGCAGAGTCAGACTGAAAAATTCAGTGTCGTTTCCCTCGGACTTTAGCCGGTTGCTCTAACAACTGAGCTACCAAGCAATATTGCCAACACGCCATGACATTAAATTCCTCAAGTTAAGTAACGATATCTTTTAACATTACAGACACTTAAAACGTTTCCCAATTTCACGTGAAAATCCTTTCATCCTGAGAAACAATAAGTTAGTAACAGCTTATTCTAAGCATATCATTCTCCTGAGGAAGCGTACCGTCTCAAAAAGAAAGATTTGTTTTTTTTTTTTCACTTTTGAATACAGTTCTTTATCTGCGGATAAAAACAGAGTTCGAGAGACTTCAGAGGTAAATGCGTTACTATACAAAAATGTTTAGGGTACATTTATTTGTCAAGAGGAACATTGGGATCAACATATTATCCTCTTCTCTGCTTCCTTCACATCATTATTTGTTTTTTGTACATTGATTAAAACATTCCAAAATTATTTTTTTAAAACATTGCATGTTTATTTTGATAATTGCAATAATTTAGTTCATTAAATATTTGCAGGAAAATTAACTTTACCTTTTATTACAATCCAATAATGACGAGATCGAACTATGAGACAGTGTTTATCAAGAAGGAAATATCATTTAGTGTGTAAAATACCTGGTATAAATTTCAGTACTGTGGAGTTTCCTAAAACGTTCAAAATTTCGTTTTTACTTTCTCTAGTGTATAGATAAGGTATTCCACTCCATCAAAAACTTCGATATCGAGATTTCACCGGAAATATATGTTTTAGGGTCCCCTGTATCCAAAAAAAAAGCATTTTCAGAAAAAGGTCCGTGTGTGTGTGTGTCCGTGTGTCTGTAAACACGATAACTCAAAAACGAAAAGTCGGTAAAATACCAAACTAGGTATTTTAGTATCTTTTAGAAATGCGGCACGAAGATTTTGAGAAAAATCCCCCTACCACAAACTAGCCTTTACACGGAACTTGTATCGAAAATGTCCCTAACGACTTTGATTAAAATATCCTATATTAAATATATTTGCCTCACAAATACAATGCATATCTTGAATTTCCTCTGAAGACCTCTTTATTCTGGATGAATTTTGGCGAATTTTGCTTAACTGCTAAACCGCAAGGGACAGACAAAAACTCACCGCACAAAAAATGTAGAGCATATTAAAACACACAATTTATGTTACATATTTTTTTTTCGTGCAGTTGATCGTTTTTGAGATATTCCTTGTTTTTGTTTTCAACTTTAAGAAACTTATACTTTTCTCATACAGGAATTTGCCAACTCCTGTTCGTACTAAGGAACTTCAATCACATAGCAACCAGCTTTTGACTATCACTTTAACCTGTGGTATTCCCTTATTTCGCTTCTACTTACAAGGAAGCAAGTAATAAGACTATTTCTACTAATTTTTTCTCGATTAGCATGAAGTAAATATAAGCACAAGCTTTTTAACAATAATTTGTTGCAGAGATGTAGAATGGAACGCATTAGATTTTTATATTTTCCTTTATTAAATTCCATTAAGAATGACTGAAATGTAAATAAATGAAATGCCCTTAATCACGGATTTCATTTCACTGTTGACAGTGGTTTCTTATTATAAAAGCCATAGCAGGAATTGCTAGCAGTATATAGTGTACCAGCTTATTGAATTAACATCAAACATTCATATGAAACCAACACATGAACCTACATTTTACCATTTTTTTTACCCGAAAGTTACTCTTTTCAAATATAGGTACCTATATTTTACAAACAGTGAGATAGATTTTTAAAAAAAACAAACTACATAATGTGCAATTCCCTATAAGGAACCTTTGGAAAACCATAGAGGATCAACATCTATCTGTCGTCCGCTTCCTTCGGGCTTTACAGGCATTTCAAAATCGTACAATACAGCTGTTTCCTCGAATACTATTTTATAAAAGAGCGTTTTTTCCAAAAACTAAATATTTACAATTTGAAAATCTTCCGCGCGTCTCAGGTTTGGTTTAAATACACCTAAAATTTATCACAATCTGCAGAAATATTTATTGTAATATTATTATAGGCAACAACATTTACTCACACCAACAGTAATTTTTCATACAATATTTTCTATGAAAAGCTAATTAATTTTACAAAGTAATATTTCTAATATTTTTTAAAATGTCACAATTCTGTGATTAAAGTTATTGAAATATCAGCGGATAAAGTTTTTGTGTGGTTCAAAGGTTCAACTAAAATGCTACCCAATTTTCTCAAATTGTTTATGGTACATCTTAATTATGCAATATATTTACATTTAAAACTATGGGATAGTTTATACCTTTCAGTGTTATTGAATTTGAAGGCATTATGTTACTCTTATTAAATGACACCAGTGAAAGCATGTGACATTTTCAGAAATATCTGCACAAATGAAAGGAATTTAAAATTCACTCCTACTGGCCCTTAATAAATTGTTCGTTTCTGCTGTTACTGGTAACTTTAAGTTTGGTTGCTTCCTGCTCATTACACGAATACAGACCTTATTATAGCTTAAACTATCGGTGTTAAAATATATTTAAACTGCATATCTTATGTATGTGTAAGCCACAGAACCCGATGTGTTGGCAAGGAGGCTTTTATAGATGGTTGGAGATGGTGTTGATGTGTAGAGGCGACAGAACGCACACCTGTGCAGCCTCAGGGACAAATCCACACTTAGGGCGCGACATCATATCTTGTATGCTCCTCCCAACTTCTCATGTTCCATGTTTCTTCTTTCTTTCTTTTCCGAAACAAATCATTTGTTGCTGATAAGCGATCAGGAGTACGTCAGTATACGATAATATCGCGCTTCCCCAAGGCTCCTTTAAAACCCTTTTTATTCCTTGTTTGTATAGCAAAGCAACAGTTAGTTAGGTCATATTTCAGGTTTTGTGATTTCGAATTAGGTTTATAATTTGAGACTACTATTACGAAATGTCTTAATGGTATAAAACATCTAAGACGCTTCTCACACTTTAAAGTTACCTACTGACAATTGCCGCAAGACTAGGTTTTAGAATGTGACGTAAATATATTTATAACAAAACTCCAACCTTATATTTAAAGTAACATGTTAACAGCGGAACAGTCGCCTCATTCCGCAAACATTACAATTTATTAAATAAACCCACTTGAAATTTGTGTTGCCAAGTTCTGTTTTAGACAGTCCTGAATATTAAATTATAAAGTTCCTAATCAGCTGACATTTTAGTGGAAATAGCGGAACATTCGGACATGCGCAACGGTGGGTTACCACCGGCTTTCACCTAGGTGGCCCGGGTTCGATCCCAAGTGACCACATGTGGGATTTTCGGTGGACAAAGCGGCGCAGGGGCTGGTTTTCGGTTCCTCCCGCCAAAACTTCCCAACGGTACTCCATCTTCATTCCATGCGGTGCTATAGTAGTAAAATCGGGCGTTAAACACAATAAAAATGGAGGTCTCTGTCTTGTTTGACCTTCGCAGTAACAGCGACAGCATAACAACTTGCAGTCTACAATATATAGAAGTACGTTTCAAAACTAAATCAAAATAAATTATAACAACAGTTTTATTAATAAACATAATATAATGCTAATGTTATTATTATTCCTTTAGCGTTTTTGTGATATTCATTTATTACAGTTCGTCATATTACTTCCTTGAGCAGAAAAAGTATCCTTGGAATCAATAACATTACTTGTTAAGTACATTGTAAAATTGGAAACAGTTGAATTCATTGGAAAATCTGTGAAGATTTTTTGTTTTGTTTTATTTCTAAAGAATTTTAAATGTATGCATAAGCAAACTAGATGGTTTTAAATAATCTGCGCTTACATTATTCGCATAAGGCATGCACAGAGGGTCTGATCTTGGGCATTTTTTGAAGTCGCAAGACTCAACTTTGCTGGTGGAAGCTGTAAAGTACCTACATCCCGAGATAGCATGGCCCAGATCAGTAATTCGAAAACACGGTGCGCGAAGCTGTACACAAGATTATCTGGCCGGATGACGCAGAATTTAAACCGAGACTGTAAATCGACACAACATATACAAACTGGTTTAACGTGTGTTGATTGGACCAATATTCTTTGAAGGAACAGTTATCGGGGTGGTTTATCTCAGAAAGCTCCGAACATCGATTTTACCTGAACTGTGGGAGCTCTGCCGGCGTCGTGCATTCGGGGGAAGCCTGCTTCGGGAACTATAATAAATGTGAGAATTGAACCGGGAATTTTTATCAGAAGAATACTAACAGGACCGAGCGACACGGATATATACAATATCCAGATGTATTTGTAATATATGTCATGAGCCATATATATTGTGTAGCATCTAGATAAAGGGTAACGCAGCTCCGAACACAAAGATCTAACACGTTACATCACCGACAACGATTGTGAGTCTCAACTGAGCAGCGAGAACTTGCGCGCGCACCTCTGAAAGTCACGGGTCGTATGTGTGTTTCACTGCTCCAGAGAAGCAAGTAAGGTAAACAAACGCATTTGAGAAATTCGGTGATCAGCAGCTGAACACGAACTGTCTGTTAATAATCTAAGATCGTCTGTACCTATAGCTGCTGTTAGAGATAGCTTAATGACCAGCTTAAAATGAAATATACACAATCAAAAACGCGGAACAATGGATAAAAAAATCTGATGTGGTACACTCACACGACTTTCTTTAGCTGCTCTACAAACTTCTTACATACGATTATTCTTCTTTCTACATAATGCTAATCGAGATAAACATTAGCAGAATGTTCTAATTACTTAGTTCCTTATGAGTAGAAGAGAACTAAAGGAATACACTAGGCTAACGCTAGGCAGGCCGAGGGCAGCCCGATGGTGTTCCTATTCCTTACACAACTTAGACACGTTCTGACGGGAATGTGGGCTTTACAGGATGGCGGGTGAGAATGAGGTTGGGGAGTGAAGGTAGCAACGGTTGCCAGTCATGGTGCAACGTCCCTTGTGCACCGCTAAATCGATACTCAAGCACTTCCTACATTTCGAGGATATATTGTTGTAAATGTGATGAATTAGGCATTAACGCATTTAAGCAACTGGCTAATATCACATTTTAGCTTCAGTGTTGTTTAGCTTTTAGTTTATTTCCATTACCATATTAGTTACACAAATTTACATAAACTGAACAAATTATCGTATTCTTAAAATCACTACATATTGATCATTTAAAACTACGGACTTAAAACTCTAAACTCGAGTGGAAAGGTTTTGCTTACTTCATATATGTTAGTCTAGCCACCCAAGATAACAATCAATGGTAGCAGTACCAGTAGAAAATGTATGGTATGTTGTTTTAACTGAACTAAAGTATTTTGAATGCTTAAGTGGGATAAACATAAGAAAATTCAAGAAATATTAGCATTTTGTGTTTTATATTACTCTTGCCTCACACAATATAACAGAATAGAGCTTCAATAATAATGCTGGAATAAAACAAGCCACAAATATATCATTGGCAAAGCCGTGGCCGAGTGGTTAGCGGCTCGTCTCTCACCAAAGCGGCCTGGATCGCCTTTGAGACTTGTGGTGGACAAAGCGGCGTCTGGGAAATTTTTCTCTGGGTTCACAGTTTTCCCCGCCAATAATTTCACCACTTGCTCCATAATCACTTTTCCTTTCATCCATTTCATGTCGTTTCGTATTATTTTCTTCCTGACCCATTCTGGTTACTCTGATCCAGAGTCCGCATGCTCCTCAACAAGCCTCCACACAAGGAAAGTCAACAGCAATAATGTACATTAGCTTTTGTTTTTGACACTAATGTGTGACTCATTTAATACCATCTAGGTTGGTACGTTGGTAAAGTACTACATTTGTGTTCTCAAATTTGGGAGCTTAGTTCCAATACTCTAAAATATTGATATACAGAATTCATGTGAATAAGATTTACTGCCATATAAGAAAATGACTAGCTGATTTGATTCTTGCAGTAGATAGTTGGTTATATAAATAATAATTATTATTACTGACAATTTATTTTAAGTAATTCACTGAACATGTAGATTTAACATTTTAATGTTTTTCTTCGTTAATATTCATACAGTTACACTGTTTTTAAACGGATAAAATCTGTGTTACACTCGCATGACTTTCTCTAGGTGCTCTTCAACCAAACTTCTTACAAAAGACTATTCTTCTTTCTACACAATGCTAATTGGGATAAACATTAGAAGAATGTACTTATTGCTCAGTTCCTTATAACTAGAAGGGAACTAAAGGAATGCGCTATGCTAAACTGAGAGTCAAATGCTAGAAATAGAACAAAAGAAACGCGGATGCTTCCTGTCTAAGAAAAGTATAAGTACTTTACAATTAAAACTAATAATAAGGAATACCTTGAAAACAGTAAACTCCACGAAAACAATGCATATGACATAAATTGTGTGTTTTAGCGAGGTCTATATGTTTGTGTAGTACGTTTCCGTCTATCTCTTATAGTTTTCTAGTTATGCAAAATTCACAAAATTCATCCAGAATAAACAGGTCTTCAGAAGCTATTCCCAGAAAATTTAAGATATACATTTTATTTATGATGGAAATGGCTTTAATATGTGGTATTTTAATCAAAATCGTTAGAGCCATTTTTAAGAATAACAAATTTTTGAACATTTTTACATGTAAAGGGTAATAAGGGGTGGGGAATTTTCTTGAAAATTTTCGTTTTGCATCCTTGGAAGATACCAAACTTAGATATCAAGTTTGGTGTCTAGCCGTCTTTTCGTTTTTGAGCTATGCTGTCTACAGACAGACAGACAGACACACACACACACACACACACACACACAGACACACACACAAACCTTTTACTGAAAATGCTTTCTTTTTTTTTTATTCAGGGGGTTCTAAAACATGTATTTCTGGTGAAATCTCGGCATGGAATTTTTGGGTGCAATACAATACCTTCTCCATCCACTTCATATGTAGGTATAATGTACATACGGGGCTAGAGAAAATGATAACATAAAGTTAGCCTCCCCGTATGTCGAACTGACACCCACTAGACTTACAAGCGAGTGCCTAGGGGTCAGAAGCCTGTCGCGTAATCACAGAAAGAAGAATCTGGTACGAGTGGTCGGGCCGACCAGGCACGAGCGTGAGGACGTGGATGATATGAAATGAAAGCGAAATGGATGATAGGGAAGGTGATGATGGAGCAATTGGTGGAATGAGTGGCCGGGTAAACCGGAGACCCGGAGAAAACCCGCTCAGTCGCCGTTTCTCCACCACAGCGAACACATGAGTGCTCTTAGGATCGAACCCGGGACTTTTGAGTAAGAGGTGCGCCTTAGACCACTCTGCCACGGTGACGCCGTATATGTAAAATAGTATTGATCCTTTTTCAGAGATTCTAGGAGAAATATTAACAAAACAAATATAACAATATATATAAATATATATATATATATATATATATATATATATATATAAAACACGTACTTTTCGGTAATATAAGCTAAAGTATAAATGATGAAAGTGACCTGGAAATACTACGTGTATTCATATTGCTGCTTACAATCCCTTCACAAATTGCTTTGCTCCACCTCGAAGACATAAGACACATAAATATAGTTCCAAGTCAATAACAACCTATATTCACAACTTCACGCTTGTTCAACATTTCTGCATTTTCTCAAACTGGAGTCACTAGCTAGCTACTTCTGAAAAGTGTTGAGGGTGACGAAAAACCGTGTTTTCAATATCACTTGCCACTGAGAAGGTTGTTGTAGCACGTACATATGTATCTTGTAACTCCTCCCTCGCCCCCTTAGCACCCTCCACCAATAATACAATCACGTCCTGTCATCTGTCTCCATTCTTCTTGTCTGCTTCATCACTCGTTGTCTCCTGTGTTGTTACTAACACTCTTGCATCTTTTACCAAACAAATTGCCTTTGTTTCACAGCTGCATTCTCTCTGATTTGATTTGTACTTCTATCGTCGCTTTTGCATCATTGCACCTTCCATCCGAGTGCCTTTTCTCTGAAGTTTTAAAGGTGCCTGTTCTTCGTCACTTTTTTTTTACTCTACTACCAACCTATAGTAAACAGAGGCGATATTGCATAACCCTAAAGTTCGATATGAGCTTTCAGCGGTAATGCATGTTTTCCAACTCCCTGAATTAATAATAATAATAATAATAACAATAACAATAATTAATAATAAATAATAACAATAAATAATAATAGTAATAATAAATAATAATAAATAATAATACCAGCAGCAACAAGAACAATAATAATAGTAGTAATAATAACAATAATAATAAAAATTAATTAATAATACTAATAACAATAACAATAAAAATAATACTAGTAACAATAACAATAGCAACAACAATAACAATAAAAACAATAATAACAACAATAATTATAATAACAATAATAAGTAATAATAATTAATAATAACAACTACAACAATAATAAATACAATAATGATAATAATAATAATAATAATAATAATAATAATAATAATGATAATGATAAGCCGTAGTGTGAGGTAGCATGCCTGCCTCACATTCAACATGTCGCGAGTTTGAATCTTGCATATTGTGAGTTACCTGGATAGGGGTTTTTCGGGGTTTCCCTTATCCCGTGAAGACGAATGTCGAATCAGTTTAAGCTCCGTGGACCCTGAGTTCATATGAGCGCAACATTTCACCGATTTAATTCATCGTCCGGTATGATCAATCAGGTTAAAACGTTAAGCTAAAAAAAAAAATAAATAAATAATAATAAAAAAAATAAAAGAAACAAATTCTAGCAAAAGGTCTATGCATGTAACTATGAAATGCATAAAAATAAAACAGCTGTTAAACTTGGTATTTAATATTTAGAAATTTAAACCATGATTTCAAGAAAGTTTCCCCATCTCAAACATGGTTGACAAGGAAAGGGTTTCGTTATTTTTTTATAAAATGCCATATTATATTTAGAATATACATTCATGCCAAAAAATCCAAATCTTGCAATTTCAGTTCAAAGTCTCTGAAATTCTCTTTGTACGAGATAACTGGTAATCCTTACTGCAAAATCTGTAGGCCTCGTTAAAAACTTCATTTAAGCAAAAACATTTTTTCTGACGTTAACAATTTCCGAAATATTCTTTGTTATGTTTTTACTTTCTCTACTTCATAAGCATTACATTTTACCAAACAATTTTTACTGAGATTTCGCTGGAAATATATGTTTAAGATCTCCTGAATCCATAAAAAACATTTTAGGAAATAGCTCAAATATCTATGAATAGCATAAGTCAAAACTAAAAGTCCTTTAAATACTAGCATCTTACATGGATCTCCACAAGCGTTTTCAAGTAAATTCTCGCACCCCAAACTTCCATTTACCTGTTAAAAAAAAAATTGAAAATTTTATATTTCTCAAAATTGCCTCTATTGATTTTTATTATAATACTGTATATTAAAGATATTACATGACAAATAAATTGTATATCCTAAATCTCCTGCGAATAGCTTCTGAATGACTTTGGTGTGATTGGTAAACCGTTACAAATTGTGTCAAATAAATGTGGGGTAACCATTTCAAGATATTGCTTCTTTAGTTTTAAGTTTTCCTGTATTTACATTTTTATCAGTAGAAGTCGATATTCATTCTTTTCTTCCTGGTCAAGGAAAGAGAACGTAATTTCATACCATCACATAGCGACCGAGTTTTAAAAGATTTGACTGTTCATTTAGCTTATTGTATTTCATTATTTCCCTTATACAAGGATAATATCGTAAATCGTTACGATAATATCCCAATAAAATCATTTCTGGTAATATTTATCTTGATAGGCATGAAAAATAACTTTTTGTGAAAATAGTGTTTGGCATACATAGGTAGAGATGTTATGTGGATGTAGCACATAATATTTTTTTTTTTTTGAATTATCATATATTTTTCTTTTTGTAAGCAGTAAGCCGCTATTGGTTTTTTTTTTTTTTTTTTTTTTTTCTAGTGGTCATTCAAGGAACAATCATTTTCAAAGCCAAATACACAGTAATCCGCTTTTTAAGAGTTTGTGTATAGCTTATGTGTCCCCATAACTAAAATAAAATGGATACATGTATAATGAGTGTTTTCTGGATTACAAGAAATAAATAGATGGATAATGTTCCTTTACAGGAAAACAAATCTAAATGATAGCAATTACGGCGGCTTTAATTGATAAGCAAAATTTTTATTGCAGAAAGTTCAGACATTGTTTTATTTAAGATTATTCTACAATCATATTTTTTCAGCGGATTGGATCATAAACAATTTTCATTAAAAGGGGAGTTATAATTAAGTAATTTCAGGTTTTATTTTTGTGAAATAAAGTATTGAAAAATAAATTTGAAGATGCAATAGCTTAATTTAGAAAGCATTTTAATGAGGCTTGTGTGGAAAATATATTTTTGTTGGAAGAAAATAAAATGTGTGGTATGTGGAATTATTGTTCATAATTCTACTACTAGAGTTTTGTTTTCCTCAAATCATACGTAAGCTTTGTCTGTACAAAAGATGTGATAAGATGGATCTCTTCTCAAAATATGTAGAAAGTCCTTCCTTTAGTGCCTTTATTTGGAATTTTAGAAGTGTGAAATACATACTGGTAAACTAAACCAAAATTTGAAATTGAATAATGGCGCGAAAGCTTCTGTATTAAAAAAGTTTATTGGGATAACCTTAATTTAACAGCACAAAATAATAGAACGGTAAACTAACCTATTGCTTTCAGTTGCGTTACTGTCTAATGCAGAAATAATGGATTCTTCGAATAGTATAAAAATCTGATATTTAAAAAGGCTCTTAAGAGAGAAACCTGTAAAGGGTATTTGGGAGACTTTCATGAAAATTATCGTGCCATCCTTGGGAAACACTGAACCAAATTTGGTGTTTAATAGCTTTTCCTATGTGAGTTGTGCTACTCACTCTCTCTCTCTCCCTCTCTCTCTCTCTCACTCTCTCTCTCTTTCTTTCTCTCTCTTTCTTTCTTTCTCTCTCTTATAATCACACACGTTCGTACTCTCTCTCTCTCTCATACACACACACTCCCTCTCTCTCATACACACACAATCTGTCTCATATACACACAATCTCTCTTTCATACACACACACTCTCATACACACACACTCTCTCATACACACTCTCTCTGATAAATACACTCTCTCTCATACACACACTTTCTCGTAAACACACTCTCTCTCATACAAACACTCTCTCATAAATACACTCTCTCTCATACACACACACTCTCTCATAAACACACTCTCTCTCTTACAAACACTCTCTCATAAATACACTCTCTCTCATACACACACACTCTCTCATATACACACTCTCTCTCATACACACACTTTCTTTCATACGCACACTCTCTCTCTCATAAACACACTCTCTCTCATACACACACACTCTCTTATACACACACTCTCTCATACACACACTCTCTCTCATATACACACTCTCTCATACACACTCTCTCATACACACACTCTCTCTCATAAACACACACCCTCTCTCTCATACACACACTTTCTTTCATACGCACACTCTCTCTCATACACACACTCTCTCTCATACACACACACTCTTTCATACACACACTCTCTCTCATACACACATTCTCTCATACACACACTCTCTCATACACACACTCTTTCTCATATACACACACACTCTCTATCTCATACACACACACACACTTTCTCTCTCTTCTCTTTCTCTCACTCCCTCTCTCTCACACAGACACACTGTCTCTCTTATACACACACTCTCTCTCATTCATACACTCGTACTCTCCTCTATTTCTCTCTCTCTCACTCTCTCTTTCTCACACCTACAGACACGCTACATATTCATGGCATGCCTCCAAAAATGCCCTTTTTGATTTGGGGCCCTCAAAATACGCATTTACACTGAAAGTTTAGTATAGTATTTTTGGATTGAATTTGCTCTATTTCAAAAGATAAGTGTTAGGAAAGGTAAAATATAAATGTAATATGTAAATTAGATGAATAAATATAACAGCCATAAAAGTTTCTTTGCACAGGTTTACAAATAGGTAAATAAAATATTATTGTAGCAGCCACTTGAAGGTAAATATTAAACACATCTAAATTAAAATAAGAACTAAAGCTTTCCTGGCGACGTGTTAATTCAAAATCTTCTCGGGCTTCTAGCCAGGTAAAAACTTGGCTTGACACCAACGTTTCGAAGAAGTGCATCTTCCTCGTCTTCAAGGTGAACTGATATATATATATATATATATATATATATATATATATATATATATATATAAGCTTTTAAAGTGTGGCCTAGAGTTGGCACGTACTCTCTAATTCTTATCCTCTACAATTAAAGGATTTTCAACTTGGTATGTTACCTTGCTCAGAAATTCAGGGAAGCAGACAAATAGACGTTTTTGTACACATTATTTTCGAAGTTCATTTACACATTGACATTTTAATCAAGAGCAGTATTTCCATAAATGAGGAAGCGAGAGTCATAAAGAGGACATTTTATCATTATCTATGACTTTCCCTCGCCCCATTTACCTATGTCCTCTTTTATTTTGTCCCCCAAATCTGTCATCCTTTCGACTGCATGTTAATCATTTCTAAACTTTTTATCAACTCTGTTTGAAAAGAAGTTAACTCATTTTCGTGATGTGAGAGTGTTTTGTTTTGCAGTAAGACTGCCAAGTCCCGTGGCTGCACTGTGCCAGGCACGTACCTTGCTCCTGATTGAGCTGTCAAGAGACGCCAGCAAGTCCATCTGTTGACCTAGCCACGGACCCCATTACGTCGTTCTTACTTACCTTTTTTCATAATCATCTGCTCTTTGACTTTCTTCACAAAGGAGAAATACTGTACTCTTATCTATAAACTCCATAAATTGAGGTACTAATACACTAGCCTAAAGCCATTGTCAAATATTTTAAAAGTATATTGGTATACATTCCCAAGAATGTCAGGTTGGTATGCATTTGATTTGTCATGTAAATATCTTTGCTATAGGTATTGGCAGAGAAGGTAAAAGTTCATGATTTTCATATATTAATGAATTTGCAATCGTAGAATCATTTTATGCAACTTAACTACAATTTAACCTGTACTGTAAAAGGAAAACGATATACACGTTCAGGGCAAGATGTTATGTTAATGCGCAATATTATTCCTTCACATCAACTGTTGCTTGTTTAAGGCACATTAGGACTTAGTGCTAAGGCGAGGTAATGAAATTATCGATTTTTGACCTATTTCATATTCTGTAGACCTTTGTTAATAATTTTACAAAAAAAAAAATATCAAAATCGGCCAGTTATAAAATTCCAGCTACATATTTAAATCGTCTATATGTTTTTTTTTTTTTTTTTTTTTTTTTTTTTTTGACTCTATTGGGTCCGCCCACTTCTTTCTGTATTTGTGGTTTTATTTCTCTCTTTGTGTTATACATTTGGGCTAATCACATATATTCCTTACATTTCAGTTTTGCTATGATTTATATGAACATTTGAATCCATAATCTTAATGTATTTCTAAGGATCCAAGCACACATTATTTGTTTTATACAATCGCTAAAAACATTAATTTATGCTAAAAAAAATTGGAAATATAGTACATCAACAACTTTATAAAAACAAAATTTGATTTCTTTTCAACTATAGCATCAACATTAATCGAATGTTTACGTTTACTTTCTCTGAGCTAAAGCATTATAAAATGGCACAATTATACTTCTATTGTAAATATGATTGGACAAGGCAGTTTTAGAGACTTTATTCTATTTAATTTTGTTTTGGTAGCAGTTTCACTCTGCTCAGTCGTTTCTTTATTTCCTCCCTTAAGTTTGTCAATTGTAATTAAATGGCTTTAAAATTAAAAAACAAGTTAAAACAATTTCAGTCTTAGTATACCTTAAAATCAATACATGTTAAAATAACCAGCTAAGATATTCTGAACTCCCCTGGAAATATGAACTTAGTAAATAAAACGGATTTTATATAAATTACCTATAATAATTATATAATATTGCATTATATAAATAGAATATTATGTATTAAAATCACTGGTATTCTCTACCATTTAATAGTAAGCATTCTTGTCTGTCTAATTCAGTGCAGATATGGCTACGTTATACATTACGTTATAGATAGAAAAAGAATAGCGATTGTCAAATATTTAAACGAGACAGAAGTTTTGTATTCTTTTGAAGTATTGAATAATTAATACCGGATCACCATATTGATAACGATTAATATAGGACGTCTTAAAGAGGCTGATGCGATAAAAATTATTACACATAAATTATGTACATGTTTTAAACATACTTTAAACATACCTACATTTCTTTTGTGAAGTACCTATCGTTCGGTGCTTACTAATTATGTAAGATTTTACACATAACAAATTTTCACAGGTTTTCAGAGGCTTTTCTCAGAAAATTCAAGATATGGACTTAGTTTGTCATGAAGATATCTTAAACATATGGCATTTTAAACAAAACGTTCGAGCCATGTGTGAGAAAATAAAATAATTCAAAAAATGTTCCATGTAAAGGATAATTGAGGACGAGGTATTTTATTGAAAATCTTTGTGTAGAACCCCTGAAAGATAGTGAACTTTAATAGCAAGTTTGGTATTTAATCGATTTTTCGTTTTTGAGCTATGCCGCCCATAGACAGACAAACACAGACATGTTTCTAAAAATGCTATTTTTGGATTCAGGCGGTCTGAAAACATGTATTTACGGTGAAATGTCGATATCGAATTTTTGGGAGGAATACAATATCTTCTCTATTCACTATGTACATTGTATTTGCGAGTAAAAAATGTCTAATAAATGTGCATTTTCGTAGTGTGGGCCGCATGGCAAGGGTTTAATGCAATGCTCACACTAATATCTAATTTCCATAGCCACTAATCCATTCCTTTATACACGTAAGCTGGTTCTCCATTATTGCGCAATACCTATTCATATTTAAAACACCAACAAAATTCATTTGTGAGCAGCTTTCAGTTGCTTTAAAAAAATCTGATTTGTTTCATTCACATGTCTTTCTCTACATCTCTGCAACAAATTATTGTTAAAAAGCTTATGCTTCTATTTACTTCATGCTAATCGAGAAAACATTAGCAGAAATAGTCTTATTACTCGCTTCCTTGTAAGTAGAAGCGAAATAAGGGAGTACCATACGTTAAGGTGATAGTCAAAAGCTGGTTGCTATGTGGCTGAAGTTCCTTTGTATGGACAGGAGTTGTCAAATTCCGGAATGAGAAAAGAACAAGTTTTTCAAAGCAGAAACCAAAAACTAGCAATATCTAAAAACGATCAACTCCACGAAAAAAATGTATATTACATAAATTGTGTGTTTTAACGTGCTCTAAGGTTTTTGTATGGTAAGTTTCTGTTCATTTGGTAAGTTTAACACTTATGGAAAATTCAGTACAATTGATCCAGAATAAAGTGGTCTTAAGAGGCTATTCCGAGGAAATTCATGATAAACATTTTATTTGTCAGGTTAATATCTTTAATATACATTTTAATCAAAATCGTTAGAGCAATTTTTTAGAAAATAAAAATTTTCGAAAAAAGTTTCATGTAAAAGGTAGTTTAGGGTGGGGGTTGATTTTTCTCAAAATCTTCGTGTCGCATCCCTGGAAGATACTAAACTTAAATACCAACTTTGGTATTTTACCGACTTTTCGTTTTTGAGTTATTGTGTTCACAGATACACACACACCACACACACACGGACCCTTTTCTGAAAATACCTTTTTTGGGTACAGGGTACCCTAAAACACATATTTCCGGTGAAATTTCGGTATCGAATTTTTGGATGGAGTGCAATACCTTCTCTAACACTATACACATAGTACACGTATATAAAGTAAAAACCGTTATTTTAAAACGTTATCCACTGTATCTTTGAAAAGTTAACATGGAAGCCATATCTGAAAGCTTCTGTGAGCAACCTTTGACAATCTCCTCTCCGAAATGACTTTTGATGTATCTCTTTAGCTAGAACAACGGAGACAATAAAAAAAAATCTGATGTATTCCATTCACATGACTTTCTCTACATCTCTGCAACAAATTATTGTTAAAAATCTCATACTTCTATTTACTCCATGCTAATCAGGAAAAAAAAAAAAAAAAAAAAAAAACTAGCAGAAGTTGTCTTATTACTTGCTTCCTTGTAAGTAGAAGTGAAATACGGGGGTACCATAATTTAAAGTGATAGTCAAAAGCTGGTTGCTATGTGACTGAAGTTCCTTTGTTTGTATGAATAGGAGTTGACAAACTCCAGTATGAGAAAAATCTGATGTGTTCCATTCACATGTCTTTCTCTACATCTCTGCAACAAATTATTGTTAAAAAGCCTATGCTTTTACTTACTTCATACTAGTCAAGAAATAGACTTATTACTTGCTTCCTTGTAAGTAGAAGCGAAATAAGGGAGTACCATATGTTAAAGAGATAGTCAAAAACTGGTTGTTATGTGTCTGAAGTTCCTTTGTTTGTATGGACAGGGATTGTTAAATTCCTGTACGTGAAAAGTAAGTTTTTGAAAGCTGAAACCAAAAACAATGTATATCTCAAAAACAATCAACTCCACGAAAAAAAATGTATATAGCATAAATTGTGTGTTTTAAAGTGCTCTGCATTTGTTGTGTGGTAAGATTTTGTCCGTCTCTTACGGTTTAGCAGTTATGCAAAATTCCGTAAAATTGACCCAGAATAAAGTAATCTTCAGAGGTTATTACCAGAAAATCCAAAATATACATTTTATTTGTCAGGTAAATATCGCTAATATACGAAATTTTAATCAAAATCGTTAGAGCCATTTTTTAGAATATCAAAATTTCCGAAAAACGTTCCATGTAAAGGGTAGTTTGAGGTTGGGGGGATTTTTCTCAAAATCATCATGTTGCATCCCTGGAAGATACTAAACTTAAATACCAAGTTTGGTATTTTACCGACTTTTCGTTTCTGAGTTATCGTGTTCATAATCACACGGACACACGGACACACTGACATACGGACTCACAAACACACATGGACCTTTTTCTGAAAATACTTTAAACTTTTTTTGGGTACAGGGGACCCTAAAACATATAATTCCGGTGATATCCTGGTATCGAATTTTTGGGTGGAGTGCAATACCTTCTCTATACACTATGTACATGGTACGTATACAGAAAGTAAAAATATGTTTTTAAAGGTGAAATTAAAAACAAGGAATAACTCAAAAACGATTAACTCAACGAAAAAAATGTATATAACATAAATTGTGTGTTTTAACGTGCTATACTTTTTTATATTGTAGGTTTTTGTCCATCTGTTATGGTTTAGTAGTTATGCAAAATTATGAGAAAAATATAAGTTTTTAAAGGTGAAATCAAAAACAAGGAACAACTCAAAAACAATAAATTCCACGAAAAAATGTATATTACATACATTGTGTGTTCTAACGTGCTCTACATTTTTTATGTTGTAGGTTTTTGTCCATCTCTTATGGCTTAGTAGTTATGCAAAATTGCGTAAAATTCATCCAGAATAAAGTAGTCTGCAGAGGCTCTTCCCAGAAAATTCAAGACAATTCATTTTATTTGTCAGGTAAAATATCATTAATATACGATAATTTAATCCAAATCGTTAGAGCCATTTTTGAGAAAATAAAAATTTTCGAAATAGTTCCATGTAAAGGGTAGTTTGGGGTGGGGGATTTTTCTCAAAATCTTCGTGTCGCATCCCTGGAAGATACTAAACTTAAATACCAAGTTTGTTATTTTACCGTACACATGGACACACACACACATACATACACGTACCTTTTTGGATACAGGGGACTCTAAAGCGTATACTTCCGATGAAATCTCTGTATCGAATTTTTGGGTGGGGTGAATACCTTCTCTATACATTATGTACATAGTACGTATAGAGAAAGTAAAAGCTGTGTAGTTCAATAGAATGTACAATTTACACCAATTTACCGTTTTAGAAATGCATCACGATCACATTTTACCGAATGTAAAGGTTCAACTTACGAAAAATGGTCCATTCGTTCCCAAAAATTTGTTGTTTCGAACGTAGAGAAAAATGTATACTTCCATGACAACATGTTCCGACACGTTTTCAGCAATGTAGAACGCAACAAAGGTTAGGTGACAGGTTCTAAATCTACTAGTATTTAGGAAATATTTTCACTTTTACTAAGTGTTAAATATAGGTTTAACCATCTGATGTGACTTTCGGTGCATACTCTGTAACAAACTATTCTTACGGAACCTTATTATTCTATCTCCTTTATTTAATCTAATTAAAATTAGTTGGCATTGTCTTATTGCTTAGAATAAGATTCACTAAGCTGAAACGACAGATTTTTAGAATCATGTAGTTATATGATTGAAATATGTCCAGAAGTAAAACAGAAGAAAAAGGGGGAAAAAACTCCCTTATGAGAAAAATTGAAGTATTTTAAAATTAAAACCAATAACAAGGGATATCTCGAAACATCTAACTACAGAAAAATATATTGGATGTAAATTGTATGTTTTAATGAAAGCTACGTATTTTGTGTAGTAATATCTTCTCTCTCTCTCCCTCTCCCCCTCTCTCTCACTCACTCACTCTCTCTCTTACGATTTACCAACTACACAAAACTCCTCCGGATGAAGAGGGTCTCGATGGCTATTCTCAGAAATTTGAAGACATAATTTCATTTGGTATGTAAATGTTTTTACTATATGGTATTTTAATCAATACCGTTAGAGCCATTTTCAAGACAATCGAAAATTCCGAAACATGTTCCATGTAAAGGTAGTTTAGGATGGGGAGGTGGCTCCTGAAACTCTTCATGGCGCATCCTTGGAATATTGTGAGCTTAAGTTTGGTATTTAACGGACTTTTGGTTTTTGAGTTATTCTGTTTACAGAATATACATTTGGATTTAGAAATACTCAGAACATACCCTTCAGTTGAAATCCCGGAATCAATTTTTGGATGCAATACATGCCTTCTCTACCTACTACGTACATTGATACCAAGTTTCCTGTTTTACCCACTTTTCGTTTTTGTATTATCGTATCCGCATACACACGGACATCTACTTTTTCTAAGAAATACTTTTCTTGGATACAGGGGACCCTAAAACGCGTATTTCCGGTGAAATCTCGGTATAGAATTTTTGGATGAGTGCAATACCCTCTCTACCTATATACCATGTACTATGTAGAGAAAATAAAAATCGTTGCACTTGCTTTAAGGGGAGTGGGTAGTGTGAGATAGTATAGACATGCCGCTAATCCACCATAAGTGAATTTCTCCGCCTGGAATTTATAGATCAATGCAAAAAAAAAAAAAAAAACTGTATAATTTGAATATATGCACATATGTCTGTTTTTAAATTTTTAGGATCATATATTTTGTAGTTGGTCTGAAAAAAAAATTAACTTAAAAAACTCTTTTGCAAAAATTTGACATTTTATGCTCCCTTTTCTAAGAAACCAGTAATAGGAGAAAGCTGCAACTTCTACTGCATATATATTCTGCCTTTTATCAGTGAACTGGGTGAAGTGCTTTAATAATGAGTATTTTTGCATTGGTTTTACCTTGGGTTTTCTTTTTAAAAATTATATGCACACACACACACACACACACACACACACACACACACACACCTCACTTCCAGACTGATCCAGCCGGGAATTGAACCGAGATTCTGGATTTGGAAGATGGCAGCCTAACTATTAGACGACAGAGACAGTTAAAATAAATGTTGTTACCTAGTGTTCTGAGTTTAACAAATTCAGTGCCGAAGGAAAGAAACCTAATCATATGCAAAGTATATATCTTTGTTTGTTATACAATTTTTAGTTTTGGTTTCATTTAATCATCCTAAAATTTATCGTTGTAAACAGGAAACCGGGAGAGTGAAGAAGAGAGAATATCCATGTGGCAAGTGTGAGAGCAGCTGGGAGTCTCTATTTGAATTGAAAATCTACTATACATATTAAAGTAATAAGTGCAATTCATCCTTTTCCTTTAATTAACATTAACATTCCTTAAAATACAATTTCCCTTTAAAACCAACTTTTTCAGTAGTAGTAGTAATTTAGAATATTAACTACATATCTGTTTTATATATCTTAACAACATTAGAAATACACACACAAACACACTTACATATGCTCGCGTGCTAGAACCATAGAACAGTAAAAGAAAGAACACTCTGATATCACACACATACACACACACTTACATATGCTCGCGTGCTAGAACCATAGAACAGTAAAAGAAAGAACACTCTGATATCACACACACACACACACACACACAAACACACTTACATATGCTCGCGTGCTAGAACCATAGAACAGTAAAAGAAAGAACACTCTGATATCACACACACACACACACACACACACAAACACACTTACATATGCTCGCGTGCTAGAACCATAGAACAGTAAAAGAAAGAACACTCTGATATTACACACATACACACACACTTACATATGCTCGCGTGCTAGAACCATAGAACAGTAAAAGAAAGAACACTCTGATATCACACACACACACACAAACACACTTACATATGCCCGCGTGCTAGAACCATAGAACAGTAAAAGAAAGAACACTCTGATATCACACACATACACACACACTTACATATGCTCGCGTGCTAGAACCATAGAACAGTAAAAGAAAGAACACTCTGATATCACACACACACACACACACACACACACACACACACAAACACACTTACATATGCTCGCGTGCTAGAACCATAGAACAGTAAAAGAAAGAACACTCTGATATCACACACACACACACACACAAACACACTTACATATGCTCGCGTGCTAGAACCATAGAACAGTAAAAGAAAGAACACTCTGATATCACACACATACACACACACTTACCTATGCTCGCGTGCTAGAACCATAGAACAGTAAAAGAAAGAACACTCTGATATCACATACATACACACACACTTACCTATGCTCGCGTGCTAGAACCATAGAACAGTAAAAGAAAGAACACTCTGATATCACACACATACACACAATTACACCACGTATTCATACATATAGATTACTCAAACACCAAATAATACAATATATACACAAATATTTTATCTCTTAACTTCCCTTAAGTATGTGCCCAGGCTTGGCCAGTTTTGATTGTTTAGAATAAAAATTACATTATATCGTCTTAGATTATTTTGTAATGATTTCCGATAAGCAGGATATTATAGCAACTTATAACTTCATAGAAACTTCGAGGACAATATCCGCTAAGGATTCAAGAAAATGTAGCGCCTGTCCGCAAACACGCATACCAACCAAGCTGCAGGAATGTGTGGGCCGAATAATGTACAAGAGATAATAATGTCTAACCATTATTCCTTTTGTTTCTTTTCTCTGACTACAGAATGTATTTGAAAAAAAAAATGAGTCAATCGTGTCGGCAAGAGAAGGCAAGCATAACCACATCCGTGATCGAATTCAAAGTTCTGAACGTCGTCCTTGACTGATCAGGCGAATAGCTACGTGATTTCGCTCAAGCAAAACTCTTCTTCAATTGCTGCAAAATTATTCCTACTTTCTAGAATTCTGCCTGATGCAAAAATGAAACAAAAAAGTTAGAACGAAGGAGATCTATTGGACTGTGAAACAGTCATCCTTTTTTTCATGTTCATTTCTAGCATGTAATTACACCAAAATAAAAAGTAGAAGACCAAACTTTTAGTTCTCCGTTAGCAACCGAAGAATTCCGTGATTGTTCCAAACTTGCGGTTGTCCAGTGAGCTTTATTTGAAAAGATGAAGGACCTCAACGCTGAGATAGACAGCGTAGAACTTAAAGCCATAGGCTGGTATTATATTCTGAAATCTGCCTTTAATTATTATACATTGGTGATTATACATGGTTCCAGGTTTTGGTGACAAATGCTTGAAAAATAACTTTAGTGATAAGGCAAACGTTATTTTCCTGGAGAGTTTATATACATATATATGTATATATATATTATGCAATTATATGATAGACCATGGATGCAGTAAATGTGTTTAAATACAGAATAACAAATGATACCCATTTTAATCAAAATCGTTAGAGCTGCTTTTGTATTCAAAGGCTAATTTTGGATGATGGAAGTTTCTGAAATGTCATTTTGTTGTTATTATAATGTTTGTTATTAGTAATTTTGACCGCTTGGTCTTTTCACAACCTTGCATAATTCTACAATTAATACATATTTCTAAAATTATACACCAGCTATTTTCAACGTTATACAACAATTATTTCCATTATACAACAAATTATTTCCAACGTTATACAAGCTATTTTCAATATTATCCAACAATTATTTCTAGCATTATACAACAGTTATTTCCAACACTATAAAACAATTATTTCCAACATTATAGACAAGTATTTCAACATTAACACAGAAACGTTTACACATTTACAAATAAATTAATATTCTATTAAATTTTCTAGTATTTTGTCTGGTTTGTGCACGGCAGTGAAGAAGAAATACGAAATGCTGGTTTGTTCTCTACTGTGCTGGATGGTTATGGCGTGTTGCAGTTGGCTGGTCTTTGTTTAGAAGAAAAGCGTGTGTCAGTTTGCAGTGATCAATCCTCAAACGGGATATGATTACTTAATTTTATCGTTTGAGATTTCAAAGGGGTTGGAAAAAGTCAGTACAGCCTAAACCAGCTTCACCAGATATCCACTCTGTTTTCCATTTCTGTACGTACGCTCGATTAGTAAAGGTAAAGGCGTCTTGGTGCGAGAAGGCTATAGAGGGATCTGGTAGTCTAATTTGTTACCACACATTTACTGTCATTATTGTATTTCCTGCTTAACTTAATGTCCATTATTCATTGTAACTTATAGGTAGATATTATTTAACATCAGTGAATATGTTATGTAAAATACATAGGTCAACCTCAACATGTAATTTGCTATTGTCATATTGCTCTCAATGGCCTGTAAAGCAATACTGCTGATCGGTCAAAAAAAAAAAAAAAATTGATCGGCTGTTTCATTGCCATCTATGCCTATATCGGAAGGAATCCATATTAATGCTACTTTTTTCCGTGTTGTTAATTTTGGAGCACAAGGAACAAATCTCTTATATCATTGAATGATACAACAGATTATACGTCGTATCATCTCTCAATCCACCAATATGATGATCTTACAATACTCTGTCAAGGGAAAAATAAAAATAAAAAACCCAAAAAGTGCTTCATTATGCCATGAAACAACTATAAAAATGATCTTCAACAATCGGATTTAAATTTTATACCTCGAAAGCAAAATGGTCAGATTCTTAAGTAAAAGATTAGCAGAGGAAAACCTAGAGACATACCTTAATGAGGAAAAACTTGAACTAGTTACAAACATAAAGATCCGTGGCATTATTTTTGACACCAAACTTTCATGGATTCTCCATATCAGATACTTAAAAACTGAATGCACAAAGCGACTCAGCGTCCTCAAAAAATAGTTGGCTACTATGTAATTGAAATTCCTTTGTTTGTGTAGCCAGGAGTTGCCAAATATCCGTATGAGAACAGTATAAGTATTTTAAAACTGAAACCAATAATAACGAATATCTTAAAAATGGCCAATTCCAAGAAAAACTGCATTAAACATAAGTTATGTGTTTTAACGAGCTCTGCATTTTTTTTTTAAGTAAGTTTTTGTCTATCCCTTACGGTTTACCGCAAATTCAGCCAGAATAAAGATGTTTTCAAAGGCTGTTCCCAGAAAATTCAAGACATAAATTTTGTTTCTCATGTAACTATCTTTAATATACGATTTTTAATAATAATTGTCTGAACCATTTTTAAAAAAAAAAAATAAAAAGTTTCGAAATCTTTCCATGTAAAGAGTAGTTGGGTGTGGGGAAATTTTCTTGAAAATCTACGTGTCGCATCCTTGAAAGATACTGAACTTAATGGACTTTTCGTTTTTGACATATACTGCCCACGACACGCACGCAGACACAAAAACATGCTGACAGGTAGACAGACAGACACACACACACACACAAGGACATTTTTCTAAAAATGCTTTTTTTTTTTTTTTAATTCAGGGGGTCTCAAAACATATTTCCGTGAAATTTGGTATTGCATTTTTGAATATTTTTTTTGGTAGTGTTTAACGCCCGCTTTAACTACTTATAGTACCGCAGGCGGTGACACTGATGATACATGAATGATGATGGAGCACCGGTGGAATGCGATGGCGGGGGAAACCGGAGAACCCGGAGAAAACCCGCCCCAGCGCCGCTTTGTCCACCACAAATCTCACAGGCTGTCGGTGGGTGGAATACAATACTATCTCTATCCACCATGTACATTGTGCATATGGCCTAGGGAAAGTAAAAAGTGAACGGACCATGGCTTTAAAATTCATATTATTTCCATGGATCACAAGCAAGAAGTGAATAGTGCCATTTCAATGTATTGAATAATATACATTAAGAAGTATCTTGGAGTTGTACAATGTCACAAAACAGTTATTGAAATGAAATGTGTGCTTTAAAGTAATCTGCATTTTTGCATACTACGTTTTTATCTCTTAAAGTTTGCGATTTATACAAAACTACACCAACTGCCTTTTTGATAAAGAGGGTTTAATGGAAATTTCCAGACAATTAACACAAGAACTTTATTATATTAAAAACGTTAATGTTGTTAAAGTAAATGACAGACACACACACAAACAGAAAGGCTCGTATATAAATCTTTTAAAATTGGAATTTTTGTATTCAGGAGCTTCAAAACATATATTCTTTGAAACATTCATTAACGAATTTCGGTTGGAAAGAAATACCTTCATGTACTAGGTCCATAGTAGTAAAGGTGATATAATATTTTCGTTACAGGGGACCTCAAAGCATATTTTCAGACTAAATATTAATATCAAGTTTTTGGCAAGAAGGCACTACTTCCTCTACTGCCTTATATTTTCGGTAGATAAAGTAAGAAGGTTCCGTGCTAATGATTTGTAGAAATATATGTGAAAACAAGTGAATGTAGATAATGTGTCGCATGAATATAGCACAGGTTGTTTTATACATTTATGTAATATTTTCTTGCCTATTTGAATTTGCATAAAACTCCAAATCTGAGTATGTTTGTATTCTATGGCATTTAATATGATATGATAATATATGATAAGAAGGTGAGCATTCCTCTGAAGCTTTGACAAATACAAAAGCTATATTTTAAAAACGCCCCAAGGATAGGAGGTACCTGAAATATTTGAGACATGAGCTAATAATGTCATTTATCAAGATATACGATCCAAAAATTCCTAGGGGAGAATATTACAGATATTAAGCTTAATTTACAGTGGGCGTAGCTCAATATTAGTAAATTGTTCTTTAATCGAGGAGAATCAGGAATGTAATCCTACACTAACGTCAGTCAGCTTTGAACAGGAATAATGTTAATTATATTCACCTGACAGGGATGTATGATTTATTAGTTAGTTCATATGTGTATTTGCTGAGACGTATTTTAGCCAGGGATTCACCATAATATTCCTTTTTGCCTTCTCTACCCCGCACTTGCACATAGTCGTAGAGAAGTCATTGCATTCCACTAAAAGCTAGATAGCGAGATGTCACCGCAAATATATGTTCTGAGGTCCCTATATCCATATAGAGCATTTTTAGAAAACGATCCGTGTGTGGGTATTTAGCTTCAATATCTTTAAGAATGCGACATGAAAATGTTGAAGAAGACCCAAAATATCCTTTACATGGAAAATTATTCGAAAATATTAATTTTTTCAAAAATGACTAACGATTTTGAATAGAATACCACTTGTATAAGATAATGTCAACACAAAGAAAATGTATATCTTGAATTTTTTTGGGAATAGCCTCTGAAACCATCTTTATCCTGGATGACTTTTGCGGATTTAAACATTTTTACTTTCTCCTCACGTACTATGTATATATGTATAAAGAAGGTATTGTATTCCACTCAAAAATTTGATACCGAGTTTTCACCGGAAATTCATGCTTTGGGTCCCCCTGAATCCAAATAATTTTTTTTGGAAAAAGTACCGTATGTGTGCGTGCCTGTGTGTGTGTGTGTGTGTGTGTGTGTGTGTGTGTGTGTGTGTGTGTCTGTGTCTGTGGACAGAATAGCTCAAAAACGAAAAGACCGTTTAAATACCAAACTGGATATTTAAGTTTGGTATTCTCCAAGAATGCGACACAAAGATTTTCAAGAAAATCCCCCACCCAAAAATATCCTTTACATGGAACAATTTTCGAAAATTTTGATTTTCTCAAAAGGCTCTAACACATTTGATTAAAATATCATATGTCTAAAATATTTGCACGAAAAATAAAATGTATATCTTGAAATTTCTAGAAAAAGCTTCTGAAGTCCGCTTTATTCTGGATGAATTTTGCATAACTAGTAGACCGTAAGAGATAGGGAAAAAACTTACTTCATAAAATCTGTAGACTCGTTGAAATCCACAATATACTTCATGTACAGCTTTTTAGTGGAGTTGACCATTTTTTAGATATTTCCTGTTATTTGTTTCAATTTTAAAATACATAGCTTTTCACATACGGCAACTTGTCAAGTCCAGGCAACGTAAAGAAACGGGTTTCATCTTTATGGTAACCGGCTTTTAAAATATTTGACTATCGTTTTAGCCTAGTGTATTCCATTATTTCCCTTCTACTTCCAAGAAAGAATTTCAGCTTATGTTTATCTTGATTAGCATGAAGTAGATAGAAGAATAAGCTTTTTCACAATAATGTGTTTCAGAGATGTAGAGAAAGTCATGTGAATAGAACACATCAGCAATGCTTGAAGTACCCCGCCTATATAACGAATGCACTGGGGTTATGTTTCCATGGAAACCAAACGCTAAGCATATTTGCTCTTTACACCCGACATCTTGAAGAGGGTCTGTTTTTCTTTGGGACCTGGGTAAGCAAGGGGGGGAGGTTCGTTCACCTGGTTGCTTACACACTGCTCCACACAACCTGGGTCCCTAGTTGGAAAACATGCACAATAAGCGAAATTATATATTGAAAACATTAATGTGATGAAATCTACATCTGGATGTTTATAATATTTCAAAAACAAAACAAAAAAACAAAAAACAAAAAAAAATTGTATATGTTCCTTTCACATGACTTTCTCTAGCTGTAACAAACATTTGTTACAAAATATTATTCTTTTGTACACATCATGCCAATCGAGATAAACATTAGCAGAGTTTGTCTTATTACTTGCTTCTTTAGGAAATAAGGGAATGTACTAGACTAAAGTGATAGTCAAATCTTTCAAAAGCTGGTCGCTTTGTGAAACAATTGAAATAAAAGTGAACAAAAGTCAGAGGAAAAGAAACATGACTTCCCGTTTGAGATACGTTTAAATAGCTGAAAACTGAAACCAATAACACAGAATAAGTGCTAACTGTAAAATAAATAAATATATAAATAAGAAAAAGTAAGCACATATACATTACATAAATTGTGTGTTTTAACGAGATCTACATTTTCTGTACAGTAACTTTTTGTTCAGGCGTCGCCGTGCCTGATTGGTTAGGACGCTCTTCGCCCACCTAGGCACTCGTGTTTGACCCCAAGCGCCAGGATGTGGGACGAAGCGGCCTCTGGGCGGGTTTTCTCTGGATCCTCCGGTTTCCCCGCCACTCATTCCACCAATTGCTCCATCATCGCCTTAGCTATCATTAATTTCGGTTACATTTCATATTTTCACTTCCTCACGCTCATGTCTGGTTACGGACCGACCAGTCGCTCAAGGCCTTCCATTCTGTGGTTTGGTGTCGTTGCCTCCCCGACAGGCTTCTGACCCCTAGACATCTGCTTGTAAGTCCTAGGGCTGTATCAGTCCTAAATATTGGGAGGATAAGCTATATACATAGAAACTTTTGTCCGCCTCTTACAGTTATACAGAAGTTAAACAAAAGTCATCCTAAATGAAGAGCTCTTCAGCAGCTATTTCCAGAAGATTCAATATGTATTACGTATATGCTATTTTAATAAAAATCGTTAGAGCCATTTTGAGAATATGAAAATTTGGGAAAAATATTCCATGTAAAAGGCTGGAAGTGGGGGATTTTTCTGAAAAACTTCCTGTTGCATTTGTGGAAGACACTGAACTTAAATACCAAACTTGGTATTTAACGGACTTTTCATTTTTGAGTTTTGCTATCTACAGAACTAACACACACACACGCAAATCTTTTTCCAATTTTTTTTTTTTTTGAGAGGGGTTTAAAGGAACCCTAACACATGCGTTTCGGGAGAAATATCGTTTGGGGGGGGGGGAGGAAATAATATCTTGTGTGTCCACTATAAACGTGAACATTGTAAATGAGTGCTAGAGAAAGTAAACATCTGATGGTTTTTCTACCTACTTACTCTGCACCAACATTTAACATAGTTCTTTAAGAGCAGGTTGCTGTGTGGTGGAACTGAGTTTCCGGTCACTTGCCTAGATTAAAAAATTGCATAACGACTTCTCATTTTGAGAAAAGTAGAAGTATTGAAACATTTGAGAAAATAACAAGGAGGGAAGTCGAGGCTAACATACGCACTAGCCAAAGAAACTTTTTTTATCGAGGACATCAGAGCACAATCCTGGCTATCAAATACAAAGGTCTACTAAATGAAAAAAATATCGCCAAATGGCCCGCCCGATTTCTACACCAAAGACGCACTCCGACACAGACACGCCACGCACGGTTTTCACCACAAACTGTGCCGCAACCGACCAGAACAAGAATGTAACAAACACTGTGAGAGATACCAGACTCAAAACTGCAAAGAAAGGACAATAAGCCTAGGACAACATTATGCCCATTGTGCGCTTTCTGTGATTAAAATATCTGTGATCTGGTTAAATACATAAAAAGGTAAAAAAGAACAAAAACAAATATGTTGTGGACAATTTGTGTTGTTTAACAGGATCCTCTGTTTTTGTGAAATGAAGTTTCATCTATGTGTTATGCACTAATTTGCGGTGGGTCACTCATGCATTAATCCTCCAGAATGCAGGGACTTCGGAACCTATTCCCAAAACATCCAGATATAGATTTCAGCTCTCATGAAAATGTCTTTCAATTAAAATCGTTTTTCAGTTTTGAGAAAATAACTTTTTTGGGAAAAATGTTGGATACTATCCCAAGGATTTGATTGAAACCCCCCGTGCCTGTCCTTGGAGGGTGCTGAACCAAAATAACATTTGATGTGAAACTGCGTCAACGGAAGTCTGCCGAAATCTCCCAGACACATTAAATGATTTTATTTCCATTCCCCGATGACACAAACAATTGTGGGCTATAAACCCGCACTTTCCCAAATGAGCACTACTAGGTCACATTGATGGACAGCAAGACCCTAAACCCGAAAATGACTTGCATTAAGCGAGAACCAACCGTTATGTGCTTAACTAATAGAATACTAATATTGAAACTTGTACCTGTGTACTTGGAAGGTATTTATTATAAATTTGATTCTGAGAAACTTTTACCAATGTTGCTTACACAAGTTTGCATACAAATTACCAAATAAGGTGTTTAAATGCAATTTATCAATCAAGTGATCAATCGCCTCAAAAGGGAACGTCGGGTTACGTCGAGTCAGTGGAATATTTTTTTCTGAGAAAAGAAAACCTTTTCTCAGGAACCATTTTTACCACTCAATTGAACTTTTCCCATGTTTATCATATTCATCATCCATATAATAATAATAACAGCAATAATAATAACAACAACAACGATTTAGTGTGCTTAGGTAATATTTTTCAATAATTTTATATACCGTCTATGCTATTTAAAGTATACTACTTATAAAATACAATTAGGTTTAGGTACCCTTTAGGTCTTGACTATTAGTGAGTGTAGCCTCCTTTTGTTTATACCTCCTAATTCACCCCGTTCTCTGTGTTTTCACTACTGTTCTCTCTCTTTTTAATACATTTTTCTTTTAGCTTTCCCGAATATTCCCTGTTTCTTTACTTCCTCCTTTCCTTGATATGCATATTTTTATGACTACTATCTCGCCCTTTGTGTTCCCAAATGTATTTCCTCCTATTCCTCACCTCTTTACAATCAGTTAAACACTATTGTCCTGCTCCCCACACAAAATACAGTGTTCTAATTAATTGCCTCTCATTCCTTTCAAAAGTATTGCTCTTGTCCTCATCGACGCTACTCCATCTCAATTTTGATTATTACATATATCTACATTCCCTTCTCTTAATCATTTTTTCTCTATTTTTCAGTACAAACAAAGCAAAGTTTAATTTTGTAGCTCACCCCATATTTCCTGTTTATCTGCCTTCTATCCTATTCCTTAGTAATTTACAGAATAGTTTTTCATTTTCTCCATCCGCCATACGTCCCACATCATACATATACACACGTACATACTATATACATAATACATACATAGTACACATACACACATATATATAAACACACTCATTTACATACACACATAAATACGCAGGTACAAACACACACACACACACACACACACACATATATATAAACTTCCTTTGAGAGACATGGCAAATTGAGGCAAGAGAAATATAATAACAAACGTTGCTGTAATAATCAAATGAATATTTGGCTGACCTAGTGTTATTGATGAACTCTAGTTGAAACTTAGTAGGTATGTAAACATAACAAGTTTTTTTTTTCAATAAATGCTTATTTGTTTACCATTGTTTTACGAACCTATTAATAGCTTATACAATATATAATAATAATAATAATAATAATAATAATAATAATAATAATAACAATGGAGTACGTATTTGAGGTAATATATAAAGACATACTGGATGTCATTTAAAATATTGCGTTGATATTTGTTGACGTCACGCTTGTACAACAATGCTATTAGGCAAGAATTCACTCTGTGAAAAACTCTCTGTGAGGATATATTGTTTGAGGTATCCGAGCGTTTATCCACTTAGCTGTAGCAGAAAATATACAGGACTTTTGTGCTGTACATAAAGTCTGAACCACACTACTGGGAATACGGTATTAAAATGTTTCTAGACGCAAATTTAAAACTAGAGCACATGTGCATTGTCAGTTGAGCTGGATTTCATCAATGATAACGGAAACCAGTGGCGTTTCACTATATCCAAATAGCAGTGGCGTACACGTAGGGTACCATAGCCATGCTAAGGATTTTTACACCCGAAAAAATCCATCGTCCTCAGCCGGGTTTGAACCCGCGACCTTGGGTATATGAAGTTAGCATGGTAACCACTACACAACGGAGGGCGACTGGTGCTCCCGAACCACAGATGATTAACCCTAATAGTAATGGAATTATATTCAGAAATGTTACCAATAGAAAATTAAAATTAATGTTTACATGTTACAACGACAATCAAATGTTTTGTTTTCCTATTTTAGGCTAATGAAACAACCATACAAAAGTTGAAAAAGGTTAAAAAGATGTTATTTCTTCTACGAAAAGTGATTGCTTTCATAAATGAGCTTTTCATACGAGGGCAAACCAGAAAGTAACAGACGATTTGGCATAAATAAATAATAACGAAAGATATCACCACAAAACTTTATTTACAAAGTTACAGATCATGGAATATTTTTTCACCCAAAAAGTAATGTATTGTGTCCAAAGTGAAACACCGGTTTTTCTGAATTCTTTTACCAACAGTTACTTTCAACTCCTCCATAACGATTGATGAACTTCCACTCCGGTCTTTGTTGTGCATACTGGTACTTCCTTAATTACACTAAACTATGCGCCATTTCCTAACTGAAGACTCGTTCCTTGCATTATCAGCATACACTTCCGCTGTCTGCCTATAATATTCGATTGACCTAACATTTTGTGCATTCAAAACAAGCAAACAAACGAATAAGTCCTTTGGCGGTAAAAAAAGTATAAATCTGCATTGAAAAACAGGTACCACGTGACAGTAAATATCTTGAGAGAATGGAGATTACGTTGATAAATGGAGTAAGGTACTGTAAACAAAGTTTTGTGTTATTGTTTAGTTATGCTAAATTGTCTGTTTCTTTCTGGATGACGCTCGTATTTTGACCTTATTGGGCAATACCCGGCTGCCTCAACATCAATCTTGCCGTGTTTACAGCTTTCACCTTCTTCGTGGCTTATTTGTTTAGTCTTCTGAGACAACGGAAAGGGCAAAGATAGCTAATCGGTTGCTCGTGTCAACACACAGCGATAGTCACCAATGCAGCCACGTGTCGTCCACATCTCCTCCTTCCAGTTACTCAAAATTGTTTCTACGAAACACTTACACTACTGCAACCTGGCGAAACACAAACAAACGTATGCTGGTTATGGCGGATTGATGAAACCAACCTCAAGTGAAAGTTCGCATTTGATGTAGCTATAAATATATTTGTACCGATAATTTAAAATCCGTATTTTCCGAAATAAATAAATAAATTGTGGCTGATGCTTCACCCTATATGTGTAAATATGTACCCATCCATAAATGTTTGACTAGGAATGTAATTCATCTTAAGCATGGGTTAATTGTGCTCACTTTTATCTTTAAAACTCATTACTATAACACAGACTCCTGTGTAATTACACATTCTACTCGTTCATATGTGTACATCTGATGTGTTACACTCATATGACTCTCCCTAGCTACTCCACAAACAAACTTCTTACGAAAGAAAATTTTTCTTTCAACACCATTGCTAATTCACATAAACATTAGCAGAATTTTATTACTTAGTTCCTTATGAGTATGCACTAGGTTAAAATGATAGTCATATGTATTAAAAGCTGCCGTTATGCGATTGTCATTGCAAATCGCTTCTTTGCTTGGCCAGAAAAAACTGACACTTCCGTCTGAGAGAAGTATAAGTACTTCACAATTGAAACTAATAACAAGGAATATGTCGAAAACGTTAAGATCCACGAATATATATATATATATATATATATATATATATATATATATATGATACATCTTGTGTGTTTTAACAAGATCTACATTTTTTGTGTGGTAAGTTTTTGTCTATCTCTTACGGTCTACTAGTTATGCCAAAATAAGCAAAATTCATCCAAAATAAACAGTCTTTAGAAGCTATTCCCAGAAAATTCAATATATACATTTTATTTGTGATAGAAATGGCTTTATTATGTGGTATTTTAATCAAAATCGTTAGAGCCATTTTTAAGAAAAACAAAATTTTAGAAAGGGTAGTTAGGGGTGGAGGGATTTTCTTGAAAAACTTTGTGTCGCATCCTTGGAAGATACCAAACTTAAATACTTGGTATTTAACCATCTTTTCGTTTGCGAGCTATTCTGTCCTCCCACACGCCCACACAGGCACACACACACGGACATTTTTCTAAAAATGTTTTTGGGGGGGGATTCAGGGGGTCTCACACCGCCTGCGGTGACATAAGTAGTTAAAGTGGGCGTTAAACACTACCAAAAAGGGGGGTCTATAAACATGTATTTCCGGTGAAATCTCGGTATAGGATTTTTAGCTGCATTACAACTATCCCTATGTACATTGTAAATACGAGTCTAGAGAAAGCAATACAATACCTTCTCTATACACTATGTACATAGTTCGTATAGAGAAAATAAAAAGGTATACGAACTGAAGCGTATGTGAAGAGAATAACTCACAAACGAAAAGTCGTTACATTCCAAACTTGGTATTTAAGATCAGTAACATTCAAGGAAGTTTAAAGAAAATCTTCCACTGCAACTACTCTTTACCTGGAAAATGTTTTTAAATGTTCGATGTTCTCAATAAGTTGGATAAGTAGAGTCAGATTGAAAACTTCAATGCCATTGCCAAGATTTGAACCACCTGAGCTACCAACAGCACAGCATTAAATTCCCCAATTGACTCGCAAGTTTCCCGAGCACCCGGCATGGTAGCTCAGAGGTTAGAGCAACCAGCTAGAGACCGGGAGATACGTGGTTCAAATTCCGGAATTCTTACTTTCTATATACGCACTATGTACATAGTGTATGGAGAAGGTATCGTATTGCACCCAAAATTCGATACCGAGATTTCAACGGAAGTACATGTTTTGAGACTCCCTGAATCCCAAAAAAAGCATTTTTAGAAAAATGTGTGTGTGTCTGTGTGTCTGCGGGCAGCATAGCTCAAAAAACGAAAAGACCGTCGAATACCAAACTTGGTATTTAACTTTGGTATCTTCCGAGGATACGACTCGAAAATTTTCAAGAAAATCCAAATATACCCAACTACCCTTTACATGGAATTTTTTTTCGAAATTATTGATTTTCTCAAAAATGGCTCTAACAATTTTGATTAAAATATCGTATATTAAAGATAGTTACCGGACAAATAAAATGCATATCTTGAATCTTCTGGGAATAGCCTCTGAAAATTACTTTACTCTGGATGAAGGTTACGTATTTTTGCATAACTGCTAAACCGTAAGCGATGACAAAAGCTTACTACACAAAAAATGTAAAGCACGCTAAAACACACAATTTATGCTATATACATTTTTTCGTGGAGTTGATCGTTTTTTAGATATTCCTTGTTATTGTTTTCAGCTTTAAAAAACATTTTCTCATACATGAATTTGTCAACTCCTGCCCATACAAACAAAGGAACTTCAGTCACATAGCAACCAACATTTGACTATCACTTTAACCTATGGTACTCCCTTATTTCTCTCCTACTTAAAGGAAGCAAGTAATAAGACTATTTCTACTAATTTTTTTCTCTATCATCATTAAGTAAATAGAAGCATAAAGTTTCTACAATAATTTGTTGCAGAGATGTAGAGAAAGTCATGAGAGCATAAGACTTTTTCAGTCTGACTGTACGTATACAACGTAACTTGTGTAAAAAAACAAAACAAAAAAACAATTAACATGACGTAGCGACTTTGATTAAAATGCATTACATTAAAGATATTTACATGAAAAATAAAATGTTCACCTTGAATTTTCTAGGTATATCCTATGAAGTCCTCTTCTTTTTGGTTGACTTTTCTATAACTGGTAAAATGTGAAACAGGCTGTTCCAACTTGACTCTTTGAGTCAGTACACGCGCTTACTGAACCGCTCGGAGCAGAATTGGTGGAAGATGGTAATCAATACATCACTGAACAAAGGTCTTATCAAAACTTGTGTCCTGATACTTCATTACTAACACTTGATTCCGCGGTGATAATAGTTTACGCTCAATACTGTATCGTATTGCATGTTGCAGGTACTCCCCTGTGAGTTGTGAGTTACTCATTGTGTTTTTGGTACGCACCCAAGCTGGAAGCCGTAAGAGATAAACAAAATATTACTACACATAAAATGTAGATCTCATTAAATCACACAATTTATGCCAAATACTTATTAGTGTGTTAACCAATTCCGAGATATATTTGTTATAGCTTTAAGTACTTATACTTTTTCTCAAATGGGAAGTCGTTCTTCGCTTTTATTGTTTCAACCTGGACATGCAATTTAAAAGATTTTAGTATCGCTTAAGCCCAGTGTTGTGTCTACAAATAAATACACTAGTTTTGTTAACGCTTATCTCTAAGCAGATAGAAGAATAAGTGTTTATAAGAGGAATTTGTTGCAGAATAGTTAGAGAAAATCAATCAGACATTTTTAACCCATTTTGTACACATATATGTACACGAACCCAAATAACCATGCGAACCCGTAATGACCTCACTTCATAACAAAATTCAAGGGATTGGGACCAATGCCGTCAAGTTGTAGCCTTCTTTACTGCTGGAAATGACTTCATTTGCAAACCTATTACAAGTTTTGTGGGCTATACTGTAAAAATTCCAGCAAAGTTTTGGTAGCCGATTTCTCTTATGGATTTTATTGGACCATAATTGTATATACTTCTGCTGCTCCTGCATTTCATGGACTAGGCAAACTGCCTGTAGCCCTCTCACATTTTCTCTTCTCATCTTTTTAGGGTCTTCTTAACCTTCTGGTTTATGGTTAAAAGCTGCCTGAAGCAATCCCGTTGCCTCCGTTCCTTTATGTTGGTTACTGCTACTAAATTTTGTCTGGAATCCTATTTTACGTGAAAGTATAAAAGCAACAGCTATTCCTCCGGCGATGCTTTGCCCGCTCAACATTTTCGTAAAGTATATTCTTCCTAAATTGCATTTATCAGTTTAAGTTTCTTTGGGATTCATACCAGGAAATTCAAATTATTACAATAGCGTTTTCTAATAAGTTCACACATTGCAAAACTCAAAAGTAGGAAAAGAGTAACCAAACGAAATATGGGCATTATCTTAAGATAGAATAAAAAATAAACAGTTTTCTGATATAATTACCCGTCAAGCATTTTGAAAGTCTAGATGACTTAATAAACTTTTAAATTGTAAAGAATGTATATATTTCGCTAAAATACATGCATGTGTTTCCAGCACGAATGAACGCTGGGACATTTTATTTACCTCTAAATAGGCTTTCAAGTGGAAGTAATTTCCTTTTGACAATCGCATTTATATTTGAATTATAGGAAATGAATATATCTAAATACCCTATATTCGGTGACGACCAAAATGCTTTTCCAAAACCAGAGGATAACTTATACAAGATGGGTTTTAAGTCTACCGAAAAAATTCAGGGTTCAAGGGGCGATTCCGGATTGGAAATGGGGCATACAAGTTGATATCACCTTGTGTCCGGAATTACATATTTTCCACAGTAGATGGCACTGACGTTTGGTCATAACTGCAGTGTGCGTTTTGTACGTTGCAGATAGGCTTACATAACGTGCAGTTTTATTCAGGGGTGTTAAAACTTGGTGAAATATCGCCTTCGAATTTTGGGTGGAATACAATACCTTCTATATCTGCTAGAGAAAGTAAACATTTATAAATACTAATATATTATAACAGCAGTACGAAATAAATGTTGTATCCTCAAAATGACAAACATTTCATTACCAATTAAGAAGTCCTAATATTTATGATATTTATGATTTATGATAAATGTATTGGACGACGGGATAATGGACAACTCGAAAGAAATGAAAAACTAAATCCAATAAAATTTGTCAGTTAGTGGAGACCGAACTTTGTTTAAACCATAATTGTAAATGATGATGATGATATTTCTATGTTAGGTAGCTGTGATCCATTGGTAGTTTTCTATCCAGATGTTTCATTAATAATAGCGTTAGTCATCTTCAGTGGCGCGATTGAAAACTCCTCAGGATGGTCCCATTTATTTAGCATCAATAGCTACCAGCAAAACCAGTTTGCTCCGGGAGAAACAACTCTTGACAATAATATTAAGCAGAAATCTAAAGCGAAGCAAACTTGAAGCTGAAGCTGGTCAGTAGCCGCTTACCTGCTTTTGTTTCATTTCGATTATTACGTTCTTTAGCATGCATATTTAAAAATAAAATGTATAATATAGCATCCATACCTGAACGTATATTGTCAACTTTATAATTTATTTATCACATTACATTTTTTGAAACGTTATTATTTTACACATATAGCTTATACACTAATAACTAAAATAAATGAAATAAAAGAAGTAAAATACATAAAATAAAAGTATGGTTATAAATTTTCCCTAAGAATTGTTAAACAATGCTCACTAACACTAAAGCAATTATTAATGATTGTTGGAATCCAGTAATGCAATAACGTACGTAAGTAGAGAAGGTACACCCAAAAGTGCGGCACAGGGGTTTCTTCGAAAAAACTATTTTGAGTACCCCTAAATAAAAACGCATTTTTAGAAAAAGGCCATGTGTGTATTCATGTGCGTGTCAATGTAGTGGTGGTGGTGCGTATGTGTGTGTATAATAACTCATAAAAAGTCGATTAAATACCAAGATACGAAGATTTTCAGAAACTAGCCTTTACATAGACCATTTTTCGAAATTTTTGATTTGATAAAAATGCCGTAGATATATTGGAGATGTTTACATGGCAAATAAAATTTCTTGCGAATGGCCAGCCTTCTTCATTCGGAATGACTATTGCAAGACTGGAAACCGTAAGAGAAAAGACAAAAACTAAATCTCGTTAGAACTCACAATTTACGTTAAACCCATCTTTTTGTAGAGCTATTTCTGAACGGGAAGCCCTCACCTGTTCTATATCTCTTTTGTTTTACTGCTGAGTTTGAATAAAAGTCCCAAGTTTCAAATGGCAATCGCACAGCGACAGCTTTAAAACATTTTATTCCCTTATTTTCCTTCTATTTATAAGGAACTAAGAAAAGAGACCATCCCTGGAAATGTTTATTTCGATTGGCATAAAGTAGATAAAAGACTAATCTTTCATAAGAACAGTTTGTTTGCAGAACAGATAGGGAAAGTCATGTGAATGGAATACATTAAATTGTTGATATACGCACACTCTCGCACAACTGGCACCACCTGTGTGGCTGATAACAGATTTAAGTTATTAGCAATGGGCAGACGCTGCTATTTTGAGTAAGAGATGGTTTTAAGCACCCCCTCTAAAAAGAGCAAGCTTATAATTTGATCGATTATTATCAGAAATCGTGACTTGAGGCATCAGAACGAAACCAGGGAATTAGATAATCAGCGTAAAAGAGCAGTTTTCAATTCTAGGTTACGAATTTAAAATCGTGAAAAGAAACAGAAGTTTCACATGAAGTTTTATCGAGACTGCCTCCGTGGTCGGGTGGTTAGCAAGCTGGCTTCTTAACCCGAGGTCCCGGGTTCAATTCCCTGAATAAAAATAAGCATTTTCAGGAAAAGATTGCATGTCTGTGTGTGGATCTGTGGACAGCATAACTCAGAAAAGAAAGTCGGTTAAATACCAAATTTATTATTTAAGTACAATATCTACTAAGAATTCGACACAAAGATTTTCAGGAACATTTTTTCTAAAGTGGCTCGAATTAAAAATGCTGAAGATGTTTTTATGGTAAATGAAATGAATATCTTGGAATGCCTCGAAGACCAGCTCGTTCGGGATGACTGTTGTGTAAGTGGTAAACTGTAATGGTGGACGTACAAAATAACTACACAAACAATAAAACACACAGTTTTTTTTTTTTTTTTTTTTTTTTGATATTACAATAGTTACTCGTGCACATTCTGGCAAATGAAATGAATATCTTGGAATGCCTCGAAGACCAGCTCGTTCGGGATGACTGTTGTGTAAGTGGTAAACTGTAATGGTGGACGTACAATTTAACTACACAAACAATATAGAACGCGGTAAAACGTACGTTTGTTTTTTTTTTTCTTCTTTTTTTTTAGTTATACTCGTGCACATTCTGGCAAATGAAATGAATATCTTGGAATGCCTCGAAGACCAGCTCGTTCGGGATGACTGTTGTATAAGTGATAAACTGTAACGGTGAACGTACAATTTAACTACACAAACAATATAGAACGCGGTAAAACACACAGTTTTTTTTTTTTTTTTTATGATATTACAATAGTTACTCGTGCACATTCTGGCAAATTTTAATTAAATTAAAACTGAAATGCATGAAACATTTTGAAAGTGTGATGGTATAGTTTTGAGAAAAACGCTGTTTTATGAAATAATAAGCTTGGAAACAGGTAATTTGTATGGTCTTTAATTAACTATAGAGCCCAAAGCTAGGTGAGCCAGTTAATTTTTAATTCTCTTTGGATGCCCAAAGGTTCGAAAAAACATTTGCTATAATAGAGGAATTTTTGACCGATTGTACTCAAAATTTAACTTCCAGTGGCCCTGTTCCTTCTTTCGCTTATTCCCGTTCCACCTGATAAAGTGCAGAAGAACAAAACACTACTACGGTTGAATTCTCATACACAGCCTCTCACAGAACCTGCAGCAGCATACCACAGCCACTTGAAGTTTACGCTCCAAAGAACCGAGAAAGGACGTTATTCTTTTGTTACCATTCGTGAAGCAGTCGCGATAGGAACTGTGGAATTCATTTGTTTATGACCTTTGTGTAAGAAACGTGACTGTACATCTGAACGCTGCATTTCACCGTCCCCCTTGAACCAAATCGTGGTCAGGATTCGTTCTGGGGCGGAGAAAAGCTTTTCCAGGTGGCCGTGGAATTAAATGTAGCTCCATCATGCACGTCTCTGCCATTGTTGCTGGTTCCGTCATCCATTACTAGGTGTCAGGCTTCACTGGTTTCTTCGGCTTAAGGTGTCACCGCAAGCTTAAGGTACTTGTGAAGGTATCTTAACTTAAACCTTGAATGTCATTCTCAAATCTGCTTTCACTTTTTGCTACGATCAGAGCCAGGTTCTATACATCCTTTAGTAGTTGCAACAGGGGTTGGTCCCAGATTATGAAACTGCATTAGATCACCTTTTGCCATTTCATGACATTTTCTAATTTTAAGAGTTTTTCTTCCATGTTACATCATATTAGTACTTTTCTTACATTTACATTGCACACATCCAGTGTTTTGTATTGTTGTCATTTCAAATAAGAATACCTATTTAAACGTCTGAAATTTGACTATTCAATCGAGAAACAAAGGCAATTTTGTACAATCTTTACCCATTAATCATTTAATGATTAATCCGGAAAGGAATGTTTGGTGGCTATTATTACGAAAGCAGGTAACATCACAGCTTAAAATGAATTGTTGATCAAAATGGATTCATGTCCCAAATTGAGGATGCGACAGGTCAGTTTTCTCTCTTTCACGTTAATAAGAGCGTGTTATAAATTGTGTCGCATGAATTTTGGGCAATCTGAGAACTACAGTTTTGTAAGACTTGATCGAAAACAATTTTCTTAATTTTTTTTTCAGAATACTCATACAAGAACACGGCGCAAGGCTAGTCTCGCAGTCCTGTTGGAAGAGCTCCTGCCTCCTGTGCTAGAGTCTCGGGTTCGATTGCTGGCTGGAGGGGGGGAGTTTTCTGTATTCTCCCCAGCGTCTGGTATCTAACGAAGAAAATTAAGGTAAAGTGCACGACATTGCCAAGGCAATATGTTCCACAAGGAAATGCTGCCGATAGAACCATTGAATTAATGGCGGGGTATAAATGGAACAATAAAACATGCACCATATATCTTTATTTAACTTTCTCGTCTGATTATTCGTGTAGGTACATATTTTTATTTTCTCAACACAGTACAAAGCACTCCAACCAAAACTTCGATACCAAGGTTTCATTGGAAATACACGTTTTAGGGTCTCCTCTTAACAAAAGAAACCTTTTTAAAAAACGGTCCCCGAGCATGTGTGTGTGTGTCCGTGTGTCTGTGAACACGATAACTCAAAAACGAAAAGTCGGTTAAATATTAAACTTGATATTTAAATTCAGCATCTTCCAAAGACGTGACCCCAAGATCTTTGAAAAAAATATCCTATATTAAAGAAAATTACATGACAAATAAAATGTATTTTAATTTTACTATGAATAGCCAATGAAGTGCCCTGCATACTGAATAACCTTTCAATAACTAGAAAATTGTAAGAGATAGACAAAACATTACTTCACAAAAATGTAGTGCTCGTTAAAGCACGCAATTTAGCTATATACAGTTTTCTTTGTAGAGTTAACTATTTCCAAGATATTCCTTGTTATTGGCATACATTTTAAAACACTTAAAAAACTTTTCTCTTACGGGAATTTGTCAATCCTGCCCATGCAGAGAGAAAGAATTTCAATCACAAAGCAAACAGCTTTTAAAATACTTGACTTCCTATCACTTTAGCCTAGTGTACTCCCTTACTTTCCTTCTACTTACAAGGAAACAAGTAATATCATATTCCTAATGTTTATCTCGATAAACATAATGTAGGTAAAAGAATAATCTTTTGTAAGAGTAGATCTTTTAGAACGGTAGAGAAATTCACGTGAATGGAACACTTCCGATGGAAAACATTTTCAGTTATCAAATACGTACTCGGTAACACTATTTTGTTAAGTATAAAAAGATCCACAATATGAAGTACTTATATTTTCTGTTCCTAAGCCTTTTGGAGGAGTTCAATAATTACGAGTGGAACACCTTAAATTTTGCAGGAGTAATTTATTTCTTCCATGATATAACTCCAACAGTTGCACATTAATATCATGGTAATGTAGTCATATATCCCTTTTGGTCTGTCACACAATTAAAAGCGACCTGGTTGCCTATATGCGCTGCAAAGAACAGGGCATTTCAACGTTAGAAAAATGATCCAAGTCGGCGAAGTGGTTTACATTACTACATACAAATATTGTACATGTTCTCTAAATTAGAGAACTAGCTGCCGTCGCACGGCTGGTGTACCTAATGAAAAAACGGAGACAAAATCTTCCGTTTACAGTAGACCATGCAATGAAATAAAATTACAATTAAATAATTGACAATACTTTATTGTAATGCCTTGTAATGTGAAATTTTCCTTCCGGAGATAAAATAAATAGAGACCATGGTTTGCCGACTCTCGAGCACGCAACGTACAACTGCTCATGTAAAAGCACGGCAATTCACACATTTTTAACGATTGACCTTTGGTTTATTTTCATTGCGAATGCAAGGCGCACTGGAAACTGAACACGCTTAAATTCAAAAAGAAAGTCGGTTGGCATTAGTGGTATTCTTGGAATAAGCACAAAATCACCTTTGAACTTTCCTATGATTGAAGTTGCTTAAAAAAAACGTTCATAATTTTTTTAACAATGAGTCTTGTTCCGTTTTACAGTTTCGGCTGATTGAGGTTGAGTAGCATAATTATTACCGAGTCAATACTGCAAATTATGTGGCGGAATCCTGGCAAATCCAACGAATTTAGGAATTCATTTAGATAATTTATAACTTGATTTGAATTGGTAATGGAATCGATCGGCTTAATTGAATGCATTGTCCATAAATTTTTCTCTGGTTTTTTTATATTCAAACCATCTACATTCTTATTAGTTGCTGCTAAAATGGCTCGTTCGCTCAACCAACCATAGTTTTGCAATTTACACCAATATTTGAGAACTATTTCGATATTAATTCTTCCTTTGACGTTCTGAAATGACAAAAATTTGGTGGAAAAGAAATGAGGCCAGTACAAGTATCAACAGGACTTTGCCCATTGCCAATGTCTAATAATGCCTTTGCATCTGCAAAGCGCAATGTGGCATATATTGTTGGTATGCCGAAAAGGACGAAGTCAGCGCACCCATAAGGTATAGTGGAAAGGATGAGATATGCAGTTAACAGCGTGGGTAAGCAAGGATGCCGTTGGCATAATAACAATAATCACAGTGCTTTCATAGTATGGCGGGTATACGCTGAAATAGGTAATGAATTGTATTAGGGAGAAAGTCACAAAGTAACATTCATGCTTCTTCCGAACCTCTTTCTTTCCTTTACTCCTAATGTTTTCCTCATCTTTCTTTATTTTCTTCTATGTCAAAACAACCATTTTTAAGGCTAACAATGACACAACTAAAGAGCAAGTAGATCTAGTTGGGCAAGTAATAAGTTTTTATTTGATCATAGTTTTGTGAATTAAATTTATCCATTTAATCTAAAATATTATTTGATCAAACGTATTAAAAGCAGAGCAATTTCAGTGTGATGGTGACGGCGGGTGATGGTGACGGGGGTATCTTCATGTTCTGATGAAATCACCTTTAGCTACTCATGGACCACATGACCTCAAATAACCTAATGTGCAACATGAAGTTAATCGCCCGTTGACAAAACTCTTTTCATCCTATCCTCGTGAAGTCTGACGTACTCCTACCTACCTACCTACCTACCTACCTACCTACCTACCTACCTACCTACCTACCCACCCACCCACCTACCTACCTACCTACCTACATGCGTGCGAAGCCCTTTTATTTCCGATGGGTATTGGCTGAAATAGTTTCTAATTTTATGTTCTAAATGACTAAGTAGGACTTAGAAGACCTTTAGGACTAGAGTTAAAATTTAAGGTATCTACTAGAATGACCTGGACGTTTGGATTCTCCTACCACAGAAAATACGTGTAGGAATTAAAACAGGTAGCTGATTTTAATCCAAACACTGTAATAGAGATGGTCTGATGTTAACACTTGAAGGCAGGGGCGTACCGTAAAATTGAAGCACTGTAGTGTCGGGTTTGCTTTCTGTGACTGTTTCATACCCACAGTTCTTTTATACCAAATTGTACCGGTTAATAAACAGGTAGTTGGATGGGTGAAGTTGGGAAATTTTACAAGAAATTGGGATGACGGAGTCGTGGAAATTTGGAAATCAGAGTGAAGTAGCGTTTTGGAAGCAAAGGATTTGAAGAGTAAATAAGGCAACAGATTTGGGCTTGTTTTAGAGACAAAGACTGTCGCATTTCTCTGTATGTGTGTGTGTCTTTGGTTAATTTTTATGTTTATGTTGCCCACATTGTATTATTTACTTATTGTTTTATTAATGATGGTGTGGGAAAGACACATCTTAAATGTTCTCGTAGATGTGTCAGTTGAGTGAAAAAGCTAACAGCTTACAGAAATTTAGTATGAGTTCATCGTGTCCATGTCAGAACTTGTTTAAAATGTAACGTACCTTTTGTGAAGATGTTGCTTTTTCCGTTGCCTCAGCGTAGCTTTCTCAGGATTCGGAGTCCGTAGAGCTGTTGAGTTTCTCAGGGTGGTAACAGAAAATAATTTAGGTAATGACACTGGTTTAGAATTGATAATAACAAGAGGATCCCGTTTCACCCAGATAACAGCAGTGACGAACACTTTTATACGCCTGAATAACCACTTAATATGTACTGATGGTTTACACTTGAGTAACAATACTTGTTACATTGTTGCACTGATTAACATTACGCTTGCATTGCACTTTGTAATTTCGGCGCAGAATTATTCCACCAAGTCACGTGGAGTCGTCGTTTGACTGCCAGAAGAGAATGTGTTTATATAGCCCAAGACGCAAGATGTCTGTTAAGCTTTCTAAATTCCCATTGGCTAATATTTGCCACCAAAACTTGCTTTTAGTATCCCCATATCACATGGTTTCATTGGATTCTGGGCAGGTGGCTCATGGACATAAAGAAAAATACCCTACTTGCTAAATATTAGGGAACCTTACCGAGCAAGCACTTTAACCCTAATGCATGCACAAGAAATAAAGGAAAGTTACAAGTTCTCAAGGTTTTTGCAGACAATGCAGGGTGTCATTTGTTAAATTTAACTGTATACCTAGCAGCTCTGCCTTGTAGAATGTAGCTTCTCTACAAAAACTATTATTAGTGTATTAATTATGTAGCAGTGTATAGTTACAGAAAACAAATGCTTATTAGCTTATGTATTTAGCAGAGTAAATTCAGCTTGAAGCTAAGCAAAAGCAGAAAGTTGACCTAGTTAATATAAAGTCCAGGAAAGTTAAGTACGTCTTCATCGTTTATAAGATCACTCCCTGAACTACCCCATTAGCCGTACCACCCCGAGAGAGTCAACTATATCACCGCCTGCGGTGCCATTAGTAGTTAAAGCGGGCGTTAAACACTACCAAAAAAAAAAAAAAAAGAGTCAACTATCGTTTAGGCTGGGCAACCCCGAGGCATTTCACCGGTAGTGGATTCACATCAACAGGTACGTGGGTCTACTCATTGGTAGTGGAGTGAGGCTTAGAGCACCGCCAACATCACCTGGGCACGAAGACGAGAACGCGGCACCTGGTGCTCCGAACGTGGTGATTAGCAGAATACGCCAAGTCCACCGTATATGACACTTAACGTATAAGACCACCGCAAATGTTAACATAGCTTAAGTTAAAACTTATGAACTAAATACAAGAAAAATAAGATAAATCACTCATACAAACATATAATTATAATAACAGAAACCTAAGTGTTGGTTTATAAACTTTTGATATGAACATATTAATCATTCCAGAGCAGTGACGTAAAGAATTACCGTCTCAAGATTCCTTAAAATCATATTGAATAATTAAAATGGATTTGCTAAGGGATACCTATGTAGATATAGTAATAACTTTACAGGAAGGATTTGAATGCGGTCAGGAGCACTAATTTTAAAGGGTTTAAGGAGAGGAGGAAAATGGGGAGGTGTAATTAATGTGTATATTAGAACGTGATGTGGTGAAGAAAGGAAGAGAGGTTATATGGAAATAAAATGCAGCAGACAAAAAAACTAAATTATAGCGATTAAAATTGTTAACTGGTATGACGAAATACAGAATAATAGCATTGGAGAGTATTTGGAAAAAGTAAGACAGAAATGGATTACAGCATTAATAGAGAATGGCGTATAAATTGACAAAACAATTAAATGGTGGAATATACAGAATGAGGGTTTTATTAAAAAGATGACTGAATTGTACGGGGAATTACGTATAAATGGCTGTTAGGCAGCGGCGGCTGCTGTGTAGGAGCACAAGAGCACGTGAACCTCCAATATTTCTTAGTGGATCTTTTTCTCTTTCAGGAAACATTTAATAAAATGCGCTATCCGGTGCCACTTGTTTAAATATACCACGCTCTGCTCTTCAGATTGAACACAGCCGAGTATGTGACAGCAACGCTTGTAGCACAGGCCTCGTGTGCTAGCGTATAATTAACGTTTAGCAGTTCTGCGCTTGCGCGGGCAACAAAGCAGCTTGGAATTTTACAGCCAGAAATGAGCACAGTGTGACCGTGCACATTAACACCTCCAGGGTTCTGTTTATCAGCAGGAGGTGCTGCTATCTTTGAGATTTAGTTGAAACTATCCGGTAGTGCAACTGCAATCTTTGTGAGACGTGCTATTTTTCTTAGTAATTTGCATTTTATGCGAGAATTAAGCAGTTCATAACAGAAAAAAACCTCAATGAAGTAACTTTTCCGAAGATTGCTATCACTACGACCATGACTTCATAAGAACCAGAAATATGCTTTTCCACAATAAAAAGAATTGAAACCTTTACTAGGAATACGATGGGTGAAGACCGACTTTCAGCACTGCCAATACTTGCTATTGAGAAGAAACTGGTCAACAGCATAAAATGCTTTAATCACCGAGTGATAGAAAAGTTTGCACACTTGAAAAACCGGCACAAATACATTTGGTGTTAATTGCGTAATTCAAACAATGTAAATATTATTCACTGTAAATACCATTGTTCACATGAACTGCATCAAAGGACTTCACCCCTTCATCACCTCATATTGCTGTTAACTCTTTCAACATCTTTACAATACTGGGTGGGTGACGATTTGCGTAACAAATTTATAATTCTTGTTATTAGGCACTATCATTGTTTCTAATATCACTAGATTTGATGTTGCGGCGACGGTGGTAGCAGTAGCGGCAGCGGCTGCTGCGGTGGTAAATTGCTGATTTTGTGAACACCTGAATTTTTATTCCGCGAGCCGCCACTGCTGTTAGGCTTATTAGATTGTAAAGTTAAGTTTAGCATTTGAGTTGTAAATATGAAAATGTTCAATAACGCCGAAAACCAGCACATCTCGATGTCTATCAGAATGCGCACGCTTCCACCAGAAATCTCAAGAATGCCCTGGCTCACAGCGTACTTCCGATCCCAGCCACGTAACCTTAGCTATGACGCCACAGCAGAGTTAAAAGAGGGAAACCTCTCAATCATCATGACAGCCTACTATCACAAGCATTCACATGACTTTCTCTACCTCTCAATAACAAAATATTCTAAAAAACATATTCTTTTACTTCGTGATCATGATAAACATAAGCAGAAATGGTTCCTCATAAATAGAAGGTAAATAAGGGAGTACACTAGGCTAAAGCGATAGTCAAATATTTTAAAAGCTAGTTGCTATGTGATTGAAATTCGGTTCTTTTGCATAACCAGGAATTGAGAAGTTCGCGTATGAGAAAACTTTAAGTATTTTATATTGAAACCAACACCAAGAAATGTCTCGGGAATGTATAGAACATAAATTGTGTGTTTTAATGAGATGTACTTTTTGCCTATCTCTTCAGTCTATCATTTATGAAAAAGTCAGTGAGAATGAAGAAGACTTTAGAGGCTATTCCCAGAAAAATTAGATATACATTTTATTTTCCTTGTATTCATATTTAATTTTGGTATTTTAATAAAAACCATTATAACCACTTTTCATAAAAATTAACATCTTCAAAATTTTGCCGTGTAGAGGATATTTTGGGATATGAGATTTTCTTGAAAATCTTCGTATCACATTCTTGGAAGATGCTCAACTTAAACATCAAGTTCGATATTCAGCTAAAGTTTCGTTATTAAGTTTCCGTGTTCACAGATACATGGACACAGACAGGCAGACACACACACACACACTTAAATGTTTACACTCACACGGTCTTTTTTCTAAAGATGGATTTTTTGACTCGAGGGGATCTCAAAACATATATTTTCGGTGAAATTATGGTGAATTTTTGGGTGGAATATAATACCTTCTCCATCTACAATGTACATAGTACGTATAGAGAAAGAAAAACATTCTACTTTGTTATATACAGAAAACATAGAAAATATGAATCCCATTCCAAAAATCAAAATTGTAGAATTTCACCAGAAATAAACGTCTTAAATTCCTTCAGCTTAACTCAAAAAGAAAAGTGTAATTTCTATAGGTACCTAGTGCATTTCAGCAGACACTGTTTAAGCTGCAGGGGAAATGTTCACTGAAAACACAAATAAGCATATAATATTCTGAGATTGGGCATGGCGAATGAAATGCGTGTCTTTAATACTGTTTAGATATCTTGTAGAATCCCCGTTATTCTTACTAGCTTTCAAATAACTGGGAAACATTCAGAGTCAGACCGACCTTTATTTTAAGTACTGATTTATAGCATAGACTTTATATTACAATATCCTATCACTACTAATCTTTCTGAAAAACTTTTTTCTTTAAGTTTCAGTTTTCCAAAACTGAAGATAGGTTCTCCATTTATGTAACAAGCTTGAAAACATTAGATTCTTTTCCCACCTTGTTGTCATAGTAATCAATTTGTAATATATTGGTGTTGTTTGCAAGAGCTCGTATTGACCAATTTAAAATCAATAGTTATAGGATTTGGTGAATTTGGTGATATGGTGAAATAATAGGTCGTATGACTTCAGTTTTTACTTTCTCTACACGTACTATGTACACAGCCTATAGAGAAGGTATTCATTTCACCCAAAAATTCGATACCGAGATTTCACCGGAAATACATGTTTTAGGGTCCCCTGTATCCAAAAAAGGCATTTACAGAAAAATATCCGTGTGTGTGTTTGTGTGTGTGTGTCCATGTGTCAGTGTGAACACGATAACTCAAAAACGAAAAGTCTGTTAGTACCAAACTTGGCATTTAAGTTTAGTTTTTTCCAGGGATGCGACACGAAGATTTTGGGAAACTACCCTTTACATAGAAAAAAACGAACATTTTGATTTTCTCAAAAATAGCTCTAACGATTTTGATTAAAATACTATATATTAAACATATTTACATGGCAAATAAAATGTACATCTTGAATTTTCAGGGAATAACCTCTAAAGACCTGTTTATTCTGAATGAATTTTACTGAATTTTGCGTAACTGGTAAAAGTAAGACTTCACAAAAAATGAAGATCACATTAAAACACAATTTATGCCATATACGTTTGTTTTCGTAGATTTAACCATTTCTGAGATATTCGTTGTTATTTGTTTCAGATGTAAAATGCTTAAACTTTTTTTTTTCACACGGAAAGTTGTAAACTCCTGCTCCTCCATAGAAACGGATTTAATCAACATGACAACCGGCTATTAAAACATTTGACTATCGCTTTAACCTAGACTATTCCCTTATTTAACTTCTACCTACAAAGAAGCAAGTAATTAAGACAATTTCAAGTAAATAGAAGAATATGTTGTTGTACAATAATTTGAAACATTTGAATCTGCAATCTTCAGATTTTTTGTGGGGTTATGATACCAAAGTATTGTACATAGAACCAAGGAAGAAGGAGTCATATTAGTATTTCTTTTTTCCCGGAATCACGTGTTACTTTGTGTAATATAAATAATTAGTTGGGTGATTCTATTTTAGGAGCAGTTTTACAATCCTCGAGTTTTGATTGGCGATCAACATTTTACTACAGAGAATTAGGATGCAGCAACTGGAAACAATGCTTGCAGTTCTCTCCACCTCGACAAATGGACAGCAAAACAACTCTCAGAACAAATGCCACACGATGCAGGTAGCGAGCGCTATACATATGGATGGATGATACTGCATTAACAAGGCTACGTATTCCTACCATTCTCTTTACATATGAATTCATTTATCAGTACAAATATATTTACTTATCTTCGATAAGCAATAACAAACAAACAAGCATAAAAAGAGCAACAACATATGTAACTGCAAAAGATAAACTATTTAAGAACAGCAAACATTTGACAATATCGGATCAAATATGAAACGAATAAATAAGAGCACAACCAAACATACTTTCCATTATGAGTTTGTATATGTATAATGTGTTCCATTCACATGACTTTCTCTACCTGTCTGCAAACAAACTATTCTTACAATAGATTATTCTTTTATCTACATCGTGCTAATCGAGATAAACATTAGCAGACATGGGCTAATTACTAGTTCCTTATAAGCAGAAGGGATATAAGAGAGCACCATAAGCTAGAGCGATAGTCAAATATTTTAAAAGCTGGTTACTATGTGACTGAAATTCGTTTCCCTTGTGTGGCCAGGATTTAAAAGAAAAGGAATGAGAAAAGTATTTTAAAATTTAAATCAATAATAACGAGTATCTCGGAAATGCTTATCTCAATAAAAACGTCTTTTGTATAAATTATCTGCTTTAACGAAATTTATATTTTCGGTGTAGTAAATTTTTGTCTATTCCTTACGGTCATTCAGAATGAAGATGCATTTGGAGGCTATTCACAGAAATTTCAAGATCAAATATTTATTACAAATTTTATTTGTAATAAATATCTTTAATATACCTCAAGTATTTCAATCAAAGTCATTAGTGAAATATTTGAGAAAATCAAAATTGCTAAAAACGTTCCATGTAAAGTATAGATTGGGATAGGAGATTTTCTTCATGTCGCGTTCTTGGAAGACCCTGATCTTAAAATCTGACATTTCGTTTTTAGTTACATATGTTGTTCACAGACACATATACACATAAATGCTTTTTTGGATACAACGTGTGCTTACATTAAAATTCCAGTGTCAAATTTTTGGGTGAATGCAATACCTTCTCTGGCTATCTAATATGGGTTAGATAGAGAAAGGAATAAGCAACAATGTATACCTCATAATAAAATAATGGGTAGTCAAGTACAAGCCAGATGGAAGGCATTAAATAGATCTAGGAAGAGTCTATAAAAGTTAAAGTGAAGTTAAATTTTACCAAATATTGTGAACAATTAGTTTTTTTCTCATAATAAAATTATGTTTTCTAAACCTTAAGAAAAGATATCCTTTTTCCCACTTGGTGCACTTTAACCATCAATTAACAGAAGCTATGGGTAGCATATGCTCATTAATCAACTTTAAACCTTATCTTCTCACAAACGTTTCTTCAATACTTTTTCATACTAAAAATGTTCTACACGATGCAATTTGTTTCAAAATTTTATGCTACCTTCCAAAAGCACATTAAGGAAAATTGTCATAATAGCTTTTCGAAATAACGCTCCAATTTTGACGAATGAAATATTACGTTTTGAAAACTCATGAGGTTTCTAGAATACAAAAAGTAATGTTTTCTCAATTAATTAGGGCTAATATAAATAGATATACTCTCAAAGATGTATTTGTAAACTCATTTGTCTTAAAATTGGATGTGGATATTTTTGAAAATGTATCATCTGACTAATTTGTATTAGAACAAGAATTTAGGCGGCAAAACATTCTTATTTAAATAAACATGCAAGCTATAATGTTGATGTATGGAAAAACATCACTATAATTGTGTATAATAACAGGTATACATTTGAATAAGACAGCTTATACCTGTGGATTCTCCAATCTGATTGGAAACAGGCTGCAATACAAGTCCTTGACAAGAAGAGAAAAAGACCTTAGATAAGGATGGAAAATAAAAAAAAAATCTGATGTGTTACACTTACATGACTTTCTCTAGCTGCTCTACAAACAAACTTCTTACAAAAGATCTTCTTTCTACATAATGCTAATCGAAATAAACATTAGCAGAATGTTCTTATTACTTAGTTCCTATAAGTAGAACTGAACTAAAGGAATGCGCTATACGCAAATCGCTTCTTTCTTGGCCAGGAGTAGAACAAATGAAAAACAGACACTTGCTGTCTGAGAAAACTAAGTTCTGTACAACTGAAACTAATAACAATATCTCGAAAACGGTAAACTTCAGGGAAAAAATGTATAATATGAAATATATTGTGTATTTTAACACGATATACATTTTTGTGTAGTAAGTTTTTGTCTGTCTCTTACGGTTTACTAGTTATGCAAAATTCCGCAAAATTCATCCAGAATAAACAGGCCTTGAGAAGCGATTCCCAGAACATTCGAGAGATACATTTTATTTCTGATGGAAATAGTTTTGACTTGTGATACTTTAATCAAAATCGTTAGAGCCATTTTTTAACAAAAATGAAAATTTCGAATTTTTTTCCATACTTGGAAGATACCTAACATAAACACCAGGTTTGGTATTTAGTCGTCTTTTCATTTTTGAGCTATGTTGTCCACAGATACACACACATGGACCTTTTTTCTGAAAATATGTGTTTTGGAATTCAGGGGGTCCTAAAACATGTATTTCCGGTGAAATCTCGGTATCGAATTTTTGGCTGCAATACAATACTTCCTCTATACATTATGTACATAGCACGTGTAGAGAAAGTAAAAATAACATAAGGATGGAAAATGGAAAATATGTTATGCAGAGTAGAAGTTGTTCTATTCGAATTAGTCAGTAAGGACGATAGGTTTGGCTTCCCATCTGCAGGCGAACACCGGATACTTTAATCGTCGCGGGAAGTACAACTGTTGGAACACCATTTTTACTCATTTGCTGGTAGCGCCAGGATGATAGAGGCGTCTGGGAATTCCGCCAGCAATTTGTTGACATACGTGCATTTTTAAGATGCCATCCAAATATAATTTTGCGGGACCAGCAGTTTTATTTTCATGCCGAAGTGAACTAATGTAATAGCTTAATGACTTTGTGAACCTGAGACAGGAGCGTGGGCTAGCACATCCCAGGGAGGGCGCACCCTTAACGGATCACAATATCATCCGTAGGTTCCTTTCTAAAGAAAAGCAAGCCAGGGTAGAGAATATCGTAAAGAAGGGGAAAAGGTCATGTATTGAAAAGAAAGGTGAATACTCCACCTGGAGAGCTCTCGAAACTCGAACAATAACCTCAAGCTTTTGTCACTTGCTTCCTTCACAGGTGTAGGTATAAAAACCGTTTTCCTGGAATGTCACTTTTCTTAGGAATGAATTGTTGAAGTGTGAACATGCAGCAGCACATTATGAATGGGAGCTTGACGGTTGTGGGCATTGTTTATGTAAGCGGTGTGAAAATACAGGGACATTGCTGAATACGAAACAGCCGATGTTTAGTGCAAAAAGGATGTGGCATTTAGTGGCCAGTAAGGTGGAGGAGTCATCTATCAAATTATAGACACTTCAAATTTTTTGTTAATTATGTATTATGTAATAAAACTCCAACGAGTGAGGTTTTGGCGCAACATTAAAATTTACATACCTATATATTATTAATTATACATAGTATATATGTCCAAAAAGTATCTTCAATTAAGAAATACTATTTAGTTTTTTTTTTTTGGAAAATCAGAAACACAAAACTGTTTGTATATCTTAGGTAATGCATTTTGAGTTCGACTCTCGGCTAGAGCGAGTTAGTTACCCGGTGTATGTCATACTCGGAAGACAAATTAAGTAAAAAAAAAACCTGATATGTTCCATTCACATGCCGTTCTCTACATCTCTGCAACAAATTATTGTTAAAAAGCTTATGCTTCTATTTACTTCATGCTAATCGAGAAAAAAAAATAGCAGAAATAATCTTAATATTTGCTTCCTTGTAAGTAGAAGCGAAATAAGGAAGTACCATAGGTTAAAATGATAGTCAAAAGCTGGTTGATATGTGACTGAAGTTCCTTTGTTTGTATGCCCAGAAGTTGAGTGGTCTGCGAGCTGACTTCTCACCCATAGGTCCCGGGTTCGATTCTCGGCAGGGGAGTGGAATTTTTCTTTAACCAGAATTATTCCATATCCCCCACAGAGTCTGGAAGTATATATATGAGAGGAAATAAAATAGTTTAAACCCAAAGCAAACCTACAGAAAACGATATGTTTCTAATTCGAAGCCCCCGATATGACCTTAGATGTTAAAGGGGACTATATATAAATGGAAAAAAAATCCTGTATGAGAAAAGTATAAGTTTTTCAAAGCTGAAACCAAAGACAAGGAATATCTAAAAAACGATAAACTCTACGAAAAAAAAGTATATAACATAAATTGTGTGTTTTAACGTGCTCTACATTTTTTGTGTGGTAAGTTTTTATTCATCTCTTACGGTTTAGCAGTTATGCAAAATTCCGTAAAATTCATCCAGAATAAAGAAATCTTCAGAGGCTATTCCCAGAAAATTCAACATATACCTTTTATTTGGCATGTAAATATCTTAAATTTCAATCAAAATCGTTACAACCATTTTTGTGAAAATCAAATTTTCGGAATTCCATGTAAAGGGTAGTTGGGGGTGAGTTGGGGGTGGGTGATTTTCTTGAAAATCTTCGTGTCGCATCTTTGGAAGATACCAAGCTTAAATACCAAGTTTGGTGTTTTTTTTTTTTTTTTTTAAAAAAACAGTAACGGAGTCTGATCAGGACTCCGGTACTGTATCCCTATTTACATTTCCCCCCGTAGGTCTTACTGATTACTGGTTTACTGGTTTTACTGTTTATTTTACAAACATATACACATTGCACAAACATATAACACCCATGCCCAAGGCGGGACTCGAACCCACGATCCCCTGCCCACGAAGCACCAAAGCGAGACGCTTTAGCGAGCGTGGCCATGGGGAACGGCTGGTGTTCAAAGGTCTTTTCGTTTTTGATCTATGTTGTTGACAGACACACACGCGCGCGCGCGCGCGCATACGCAGACACACGCGGATCTTTTTGTAAAAATGTTTTTATTTTTTTTATTCAGTGGGACCCAAAGCATCTATTTCCGGTGAAATCTAGGTATCGATTTTTGGGTGGAATGCAATACCTTCTTGTACACCATGTACATAGTAAGTGTAGAGAAAGTAATTAAGTAACCCATTTTACCACTATTTCAATGATTTCAATGATTTCATTCATTCACACTCCGATTTTACTTACTGATTAGAAGACGTTGCGTTTTAACTAAAAATAACAAAATTAAAGAAATGTTCTACAACAAGAATATAAATTATGTAAAAGTTAACAGTCAAAAGTCATCAGCAGGGCTTCATAAAATATTCCTAGGAAATTCAAGATAGATGTGCATTGTACTTCATACACATGCCTTTAATATGTGGTATTTTAATCAGTTAGAACCTTTTTTTGAGAAAATAAAAATTGTCGACAAAATTTCTATATAAAGGGTGGGCAGATTATCTTGAATATCTTCGTGTCGCACACTTGCAAAATACTGAATCTAAACATAAAGTTTGGAGTTTAACCGACTCTCGATTTAGATTTATGCATTCACAGGCACACATGCACACACAGATCTTTTTCTAAAAATGTTTTTTTATTTAGGAAACCCTAAAAACATATATTTACAATGAAATCTCGGTATCAAACTTTTGGCTGGAATATCTGTACTATAATCGACGAAGAGAAAGAAAAATAATCGTATAAGTTATTTTACAGATCCCGCAAAAATGCTCAATTGGATAATTTAAGAAGTCACAAGTTATGTAAAAAAAAATGTTTTAAAAATTGTATATAAAAACCACCAAAAATCAATCAGAAAGAAGTGTATTTTACAGACGGAAAATTCAGCATATGTATTTTATTGCCATACAAATATTTTAAACGTGTGATACTTTAATCAACATTTTTTTAAGTTTAACATCCTTGATCGTGATGAGTGATACTATCAAACGGTAGTAGTCTTCTCAGGATAACGGAAAGTCCCGGAAAGAATTTATGTGATTAACTCACCCTAAGCGAGTTTCGATAGCATTACAGAGGCGGGCAATTCAATTAGCATTTTTACAGTGGTTTTTAAGAAAATCCAAGTTAACGAAAATGTAAATATTACTTTGGGGGACATTTTCTTAAATACTTCCGTTGCCACTCAAATGCGGACAATATAGCCGGATATGAAATTAGCTTCTGATCCTACGTTTCTTTTTTAATTTCTCTACTACATATAGTAAGCAAGAAATGTTGTATTCCGTACGAAATACATGTTTTGAAGGCCCTGAAAGAAAAACATTACAGAAGCTTTCGAAATAAGTGCCTATATCGACTTTGAATAAAATGCAAAAAGATATAAAAGATATAAAAACAAAATGTATATTTTGAAAGTACTGTGAACAGCTTGTATAACCGGTATACATTAAACTATAGACGGATTCGTACTAAAAGGAAAACATTTTTTAAAACACGCAATTTATTTCGAATAGTTTGTTTTATAATACAAGTTTTTAATTATTGTTTGAATCCTTAACACACTATTGTAAATTTCTCTTGATTTGCAATTATTTCTTACGGCTACATAGTAAGAGTATGAAATTTTAAGGTCAGCATGTAGCGTTCAGTTCTCAAATATCTATCATTGTTTCCTTTATCTGTATATCGAAATGGGTTATGTAGGTAACTATTCTTACAAAGGCTTATTTCGATTGAAATTAATGTGATATAAAAATAAGTGCTTGGAAGCACTGATTGAGAATGATACACATACTTTTTTCCACTATTATTATTATTATTATTATTATTATTATTATGTGCACGCAGATGGAAACTCGGAGGTTTGAATTTACATGATCACAAAACACATAGGTATCTGGTGAAATTCCGATATCACATTTTTGAGGGGATACAATACTTCCTCTACCGTCTATAGTTAAGTGGTAGATAAACTACAAAATAAAAAAAAAATTATAATAGCCCTGCATTAAAAATAGTTTGAAGAACTCTCGAGATAGCATTGTACAAAACAACGGAAACGAAAAATTGAATTGTATTGAAAAATAGAAATCCAAACTTAAGTCACAAAAGCTTATTACAAAGATATCCACGGGGACTTGAAGAAATCCTATATGTAATGTGGGGTGGATTTCGAAAGGAAAGATAGTTGGATTGAGGGTGTATGCTCCGGATGCTGTGTAGGTTGTAAGGGTTGCTGCTTGCTGCGCTGTGGTATTTTAAACCTTTTTACGGGTTTGAATTTGCCGCTGTATAAGAAGTTGGCGAAACTGTAATTAGCTAGTTGCGCCAGACTTAATTTGTTTTAAAGCTAGCTTCAGTCGGTGAGTACGAAGAAAATTTTAACCTCTATGCTTGGACGGTAGAATGTGATAATAAATAAAATTAATTTAAAGATTTTTTGATATCTATGACTTTTTATTTGTTAACTTGTCGAACAATGTGATGCATTAAGGCACGCCATTAGAACAGAATTCTCTTTTTACAAAACTGTGTCACACATATGCAATATAATGTGTACTTACAATCAACCCCTTCTTGAAAAATAATATAATGGTAGAATTTACACTGAATCGCCGTATAATAGGTCTCGATTGGTTCTTTGCGTCCTTATTCCTGGCGTCTATCTCAATGACTGCGTCCCGGAAACTTATTAAAATGTTCACCTATATGCAATAGCTGAAGCTCAATGTTTTATACATTGCAATCTGTCCGTCTCCATGAGAACGGCAGATTTTCCATTCTACATTTCGTGAAATACAAATTATAGTATATTTTATACATTCCTAATAATTTAAAACCAATACATTTGTGTAATTTACATTAAAATGTTCTTTTAAATAGCTAACATTTCTTAAATACACATTTGTTTAACTTTTGTTCCTATGCTTTGTTACCGGTATAAACAATTTAGAGCATCCGGTATCGCGTTCGTCTTTGTGATTCTTCTTCTTCTATTATATTGTAGTTGTTTAATTATGTTTTATAATAAATTTGCTTTTTTAACTACCATTTCTTATCTTTACATTGTACAATATAATGTGTTGTATTCGTTTTATAGCTTTGGCTATGTTATATTTGTAGAAGCACGCCATTTAAGGCTATATTCATGGGTATCGTGAGGCGATGACGTCACGCTGCCATTTTTATACATATTACTTTTGGTTTACATTGCGAACCAATATGTTTTATTATTTTATACCATTCTTTTAGGGCAGTACTGTCCCATTTTCTGTTGACTTGATTTACTTAGCATAAATACTGCGTCAAATGTAAGCCTTTTCTGCCATTATCACTGGCTAAAACGCTAGTCATATCTTTTAAAAGCTGGTTTTAAAACCGGAACAAATAACAAGGAATATCTCAGAAATGGTCAGTTTCACGAAAAAAAAAAGTATATGGCATAAATTGTGTATTTTTAAGTGATCTATATTTTTTGTGCTCTAATGGTTTACCAGTTACGAAAAATTTAGCAAAATTCATTCAGAATAAAGAGGCTATTCCCAGAAAATTCAAGATATTGTAAGTATCTTTAATATCAGTATTTAATCAAAAAGTTAGAGCCATTTTTGAAAGAATTAATATTCCCTGTAAAGGGTAGTTTGGGGTGGGGATTTTCCCCACTATCTAATGTCGTATCCCTGGAAAATACTTAACTTAAATACCTAGTTGGGTCTTTTCGTTTTTCAGTTATCGTGTTCACAGACACACGGGCACACACCGTAGCTTTTACTAAAAATTATCTTTTTGTACAGGGGACCATAAAACGTGTATTTCCGGTGAAATGTCGGAAACACATTTTCGTTTGGAATATAGTACTTCCTCTATACACTATCTACATAGTACGTGTAGAGAAGGTAAAAATGTATATCATACAAATGTCACAAAAATTCTGTGTTTATTGTAGCAAGTTTTTGGCTATTTCTTGCGGTTTACCAGTTATACAGAATCATATTAAATGAATACTTCTACGGTATTTTAATCAAAGTCGTTAGAACGATTTTTGAGGAAAATAACATTTTCGAAATTGTTCAGTAAAGAGTAGTTTGGAGCTAGGGTATTCTTGGAAATCTTCGTGACGTATCCTTGGACGTCGCTAAACTTAATTATCACGCACGCACATTCGGACTTTTTCTGACATTGGTTTTCTGATGCAGGGGACCTTCAAATGGGCAGTTCTCATGAACTTTAGGTATCGAAATTTGGGTGGAATACAACCTCTTCTCTATAGAGAGTAAAATAGACCAGAAAGAAAGGCGGAGAAGGTAAAAATAGAACTTAAACGAAAATAAAATTAAACACTACGAGCAGTTAAATATTAACTAATAGGCATTTAATTAGTTAACATTATTCTTGCTGCTGATCGATTTTCCACTTCAGGTTGTTTATCCGAAAGGAATCAGTAACTAGGAGCTGGAACTATAATTTGAATCATAAACAAATCCCTTTACAGATATTATTGCATAAATATGTATATGTATGTGTGTGTGTGTATATATATATATATATATATATATATATATATATATTTCTCGGCAGAGAAAACAAAAACGATGGTGTGTGTGCATGTGTATGATGTTAGAGGGGATTCCACTCTGTAGCCATTACCGCAAGAGGATAGAATACTGTGAGTAATGTCAACAGGCGTCCGAAACTGGACGGCAGGGAAAAAGCTGCCATGGAGGGTCCCTAACATAGTCCAATTCTTCATCTGACGCGGAGAGTGCTAAGAGCCAGCGCCCCTGGTCTGATCAAACTTTCTGAGTCTACCCCCAACGCCATTCCGTCGCCAAGAGCTGTATTTTCAGAGCGCATTCACACCACGGAAGGGCGCCACCACCGCAGTCGTCGCCGAAGCCTCGACCCTAAAAGAGACCGGTTAATAAAACGGAGTTGAAATTAAGGCACAGGGGAATGAAGAAACATCCCCAGCATTTGCCTAGAGCCGCGAAAACACCCGAAAAGAGTCAAAGCGGCCGGCCGTGGGAATCCATAAGGGGCCCCATTAAAATATTTTCCATATCACAGTTTGGACGACCCCTTGCTTCTACAAGATTTGGAATTCTTGGCATCTGGTTTTTACTTTTTCTATACGTACTATGTATATAGTGTATAGAGGAAGTATTGTATTCCACCCAAAAATTCGATACCGAGATTGCACCGGAAATACATGTTTTAGGACCCCCTGAATCCAAAAAAAGTATTTTTAAAAAAAGGTCCGTGTGTGTGTGTGTCTTTGGACAGCATAGCTCAAAAACGAAAAGACCTTAAATACTAAACTTGGTATTTAGGTTTGGTATCTTCCAGGGATGCGACACGAAGATTTTCAAGAAAATCCCCCACCCCCAACTACCCTTTACATGGAAACATTTTCGAATATTTTGATTTTCTAAAAAATGGCTCTAACGATTTTGATTAAAATCCCGTATATTAAAGATGTTCCTTGTTTTTGGTTTCAATTGTAAGTACTTATACTTTTCTCAGACAGGGAGTGTCCGTTTTTCTTTTGTTCTACTCCTGGCCAAGCAAAGAAGAGATTTGCAATGACAATCGAATAACGACAGCTTTTAAAACATTTTACTATCGGTTTAGCCTAGTGTATTCCCTTATTTTCTTTCTAGTTATTAGGAACTAAGTAGTAAGAACATTCTGCTAATGATTATCTCGATTAGCAAGGTGCAGAAAGAAGAATAGTCTTATGTAAGAAGTTTGTAGAAGAGCTAGAGAAAGTCATGTGAGTGCAACACATCAGACTTTTTCTGTAAGTTAAGAGATATATCAATGTGTAATACTTTAAATGGGTTGCTCTGTATATATCAATTGATCGACAAACATATAGAGAAACTAGAGTGCAGACCATGAAAGGAGCTCGCATATATATATATATATATATATATATATATATATATATATAGATAAGAGATATACCGATAATATAGAACGGAAATGTAAAATACACAAGAAAATGGTAAGACTAATCAGAGCTGTCACGAAGAATAAAATTCTGATGTGTTCCATTAAAATGACTTTATCTATATCTCTGTAAGGAATTATTGTTAAAAAGCTTAGTCTTCTATTTGTCTCAATCTTATTACTTTCTTCCTTGTAAGTAGAGGAGAAATAAAGGAGTACTATAGGTTAAAGTAATATTCAAAAGCTGGTTGCTTTGTGACTGAAGTTCCTCTGTTGGTATGGACAGGAGTTGACAAATTCCTGAATGAGAAAAGTAAAGTTTTTCAAAGCTAAAACCAAAAACAAGGAATGTATCAAAACCTATCAGCTCCATGAAAAAAATGTATACAACATAAATTGTGTGTTTAAATGTGCTCTACATTTTTTGTGGTCCATTTCTTACCGTTTGGCAGTTATTCAACATTCCGTAAAATTCATCCAGATAAAGTAGTCTTCAGAGGCTATTCCTAGACAATTCAAAATATACATTTTATTTTTCAGGTAAATATCTTTAATAAAAATCGTTACAGCCATTTCCATATAAAGGGGGGGGGGTTTGTGGTGGGTGATTTTTTCTCAAAATCTTCGTATAGCATCCCTGGAAGATACTAAACTTAAATACCAAGTTTGGTACTTTACCGACTTTTCATTTTTGAATTATCATGTTCAAAGACACACACGGACCTTTTTCTGAAAATTGGTACTTTTTTGCATACAGGGGACGCTAAAACATACATTTCTGGTGAAATCTCGGTATCGAATTTTTGGGTGGAGTACAATACCTTCTCCAAATACATAGTACGTGTAGAAAGTAAAAAAGCAGTTATATCAAACAGTGGAAATGAATGTTTTAAGATTGATAATAGGGAAGACTAGAAGTAATACGATAAGAAACAACGATGTGTGAATAATCTATATCAATTAGTTTGTGAATGGAAAACAACAGAAATGTAATGATCATATTGCAAGATTGCAAGAGGTAGAAATACCCAGGGAAATGCAACCACTAGGAAAAAGAGTTGCTGGAGGGCCCCACAAAAGATGGGGAGAAGACCTGCACTCGACAACTATTGATTATTTTCTAGGATAAAGCGTGAAACAAGTTGGTAACCTATATAAAACATAAACAAGAAACAGTAAATGCTCGTATTCAGAAATAAAAAGTAAGTGAAGAGCTAATAGGTTTAAAGAGCAAAATTCAGCTAATTTGTGATTATATTCTATTAGTAGAGAAGCTAGCAAACAGTAGAGCAACTGCTACAACATATAAAAATCTTATGTGTTTGACTCACATGACTTTCTCTACATCTCTGCAAAAAGGTGCTGTTAAACAGTTTATGCTTCTTTTTACTTCACGCTAATCGAAAAAAAAAAAAATAGCATATATAGTCTTATTGCTTGCTTCCATGCAAGTAGAAGGGAAATTAGGGAGTAGCATAGGCTAAAGTACATATTAGGCAAAAGCTGGTTGCTATATGACTGAAGTTCCTTTGTTTGTATGAACAGCAGTTGACAAAGTCACGTATGAGAAAAGTTTTTTAAAGCTGAAACCAATAACAAGAAATATCTCAAAAACGATCCACACCATGAATATATATATATATATAGCATAAATTTTGTATTTTAACGAGCTCTACATTTTCTATTAAATAAGTTTATGTCTAACTCTTACGGTTTGCCAGGTATACAAAAATGCATCCAGAATAAAGTAGTCTTCAGACGCTATTCCCAGAAAATTCAAGTTATACATTTTATTTGTCAGGTAAATATCTTTAATATGCATTTAAATCAAAATCGTTAGAGCAATTTTAGAGAAAATCGAAATTTCGAAAAATTCTCCGTGAAAAGGGTAGATGGTTGGATTTTCTTGAAAATCTTTTTCCAAAAAATGCTATTTGTGGATTCAGGGGAACCCAAAACATGTATTCCCGGTGAAATCTAGGTATCGAAATTATGGTTACTTTACAATACCTTCTTTACACACTATGTACTTAGTACGTGTAGAGAAATTAAACATTAATGGATTAGGTACTAATTTTTGAAGTGAGTATTCCAGAATGGCATTGATGACAACATTAATATGAAATCTCGAAATAAAAATAAATAATTAGAATATCTCTGGTATGGTTAATACCAAACATTTTCACTCCTTTGACACAAATTTTGTTTTGAACATCTAGATACGGTTTACGGTTTACAAATTACAACGGACTTTTATAAAAAAAATTGTACAAAATATAATTATAACATATTGCCAAGGTAGCTCAGTGGTCAGAGAACCTGGACGGAAACCAGGAGATTCGTGGTTCAAATTCCGGCTATGCGTTGAATTTCAGTTTGACTCTACCTCTCCAACTTTTGTCCTTTACATGACTGGTGTGGAAGAAATAATTAATTCAAAATATAACAAACTCATTCGGTATAAAGTGAAGTTCGAAGCCTACTTTCAGGAAATTAAAAAAATAAATTTTATTTTCCTTGCAAGCATCTTAAACATATGCAATTTTAAGCAACATCTTTAGATTTTAAGAAACTCAAAAATAACGAACATTACTCCAATGTTAAAAATCCTTAGCATGACTTCCTTCGGAAGAAAGGTAAAGTCGTAGGTTTCCGTGTAATATTTATTTGCACTTGAAATAACTTATACCTTGAAAAGTAAAGGTTTCTAGGCATGTTTCACATCCGCAAGTCATGAAGTGCCATCTGAGAGGCGAAGAGCCGATTTCTCGTCACCATGGCACACAGTGGCGAACTCACGAACTAGAAATTCAAATCCGATCAAGGAAACATCGTAACGATGCCTTATGCTGCGCTTAGGAGTTATAGGAAATTAACTACTAGGAACTGTACCTATTTTAGTGTATGCTGCAATTTTTCTCACTAAATTACTACTGTATCACCTTAACCGACTTTTTGTTCTGAGGCGCGCACACACACACATACACACACCCATACTAAACTGTTGTGAAAATGCAACTTTTAGAATCAGCAAGATATATATTTGCGGGTAAATCTCGATATAGAATTTTTGATTGGAATGGAATACCGCCTCTATTTAATGTGAACAGCAGAGAAAGCGAAAATCAGTTACCCAAATAAAATCTGATGTGCTCCATTCACATTACTTTCTCTACATCTTTGCAACACATTATTGTTAAAAAGCTTATGCTTCTATTTACTTCATGCTAATTGGGAAAAAAATAGCAGAAATAGCCTTATTGCTTGCTTCCTTGTAAGTAGAAGCGAATTAGGGGAGTACCATAGGTTAAAGTGACAGTCAAAAGCTGGTTGCTATGTGACAGAAGTCCCTTTGTTTGTATCGACAGGAGCTGACAAATTCCTCTATGAGAAAACTAAGTTTTTCAAGGTTGAAACCAAAAACAAAGAAACGATCATCTCCGCGAAAAAATGTATATAAGATAAATTGTATATTTTAATGTGCTTTACATTTTTTGTGTGATATGTTCTTGTCTATCTTTTACGGTTTAGCAGTTATGGAAAATTCCATAACATTGATTCAGAATAAAGTAGTCTTCAGAGGCTATTCCCTGAAAATTCAAGATATACATTTAATTTGTCAAGTAAATACCTTTAATTTACGATATTTTAATCAAAATCGTTAGAACCATATTTGAGAAAATCAAAATTTTCGAGAAAAAAAATCCATGTAAAGGGTAGTTGGGAGTGGGGGGATTTTCTGGAAAACCTTCGTGTCGCATCCTTGGAAGGTACCAAACTTAAATACCAAGTTTGGTATTCAACGGTCTCTTCGTTTTTAACTATGCTGTCCACAGACACAAAGACACACTCACGCACACACACACACACACACACATCGGACCTTTTTTCAAATATGTTCTTTTTGGATTCAGGGGGACCCAAAACTCGTATTTCCGGTGAAATCTCGGTATCGAATTACACTATCTACATAGCACGTGTAGAGAAAGTAATATAATGAAGAGTAAGTCTATAAGACTCACATTGTCTATGTGATATAATATATTTGAAGTGATAAGGATGAAAACAGTTGCTCTGTGTTACAGCACGTTAAATGAACATGGGCCTGGCAGAGTACCAGAGTCTCGCCACCTACCTGAAATTATAAAAGACCAAAATACGCTGCTATGATGGAATAAAAAATATGAAATAAGGGGCAGAGAGAAAGCAACAAGAGCAAAACAACAAAAGAGGCGACACCTGCGCGGCTCTTGTCAAAGACAGGCATTTGTAGGGAACATGGGAAAGGCTGTGTGACGAGTGTGGGCGGTGGACGTGCTAAATGAGCAGCTGGTCCTTGGGACACGCCTGCAGCAGAGCAACATCGCTGTAACCTGGGTCTGTAGAGTTGACATTACTTCAGTCATCATGTCGCAAACCTCAATATTATAACAAAAAGTCTGATGTGGCCATTCACATGACTTTCTCTACAGCTCTACAATAAATTATACCTACTTAAAAAGCTTATTTTTCTATTTACTTAATGCTAATCGAGAAAAAATTAGCAGAAATAGTTGCTTCCTTGTAAGTAGAAGAGAAATAAGAGAGTACCATAGGTTAGAGTGATAGTCAAAAGCTGGTTGCTATGTGACTGAAGTTCCTTTGTTTGTATGGACAGGAGTTTACAAATTCCCGCATGAGAAAAGTACAAGTGTTTTTAAGCTGAAACAAATAACAAGGAGTATCTCAAAAACGGTAAATCACGGAAAAGTGCATATAAAGCAAATTGTGTATTTTAACGAGTTGTACATTTTTTGTGTGGTAAAGCTTTCTCTATCTACGGTTTACCAGTGATGCAAAATTCCGTAAAATTCATCCAGAATGAAGTAGTCTTCAGAGGTTATTCCCATAAAATTGAAGATATAAATTTTATTTGTCATGTGAACATCTTAAATATAAGAGATATTAAACAAAATCGTTAGAGCCATTTTTAGGAAACTCAAAATGTTCGAATTTTTTTCCATGTTGATAGTTGGGATTTGGGGGATTTTCTACACTTTGCGTTTTCTTAAAAATGGCCCTAATGATTTTGATTAAAATGTCATATATTAAGGATATTTAGCTGACAAATAAAATGTATATTTTGAATTTTCCGGGAATGGCCTCTGAAGACTACTTTATTCTGGATGAATTTTACGGAATTTTGCATAACTGCTAAACATATTGACAAAATCTTACGACACAAAAAAGTAGAGCAAATTAAAACACACATTTTATGTTATATACATTTTTTTTCGTGGAGTTGTTCTTTTTTTTTTTTTTTTTTTTTTTTTTTTTTTTTTTTTTTTTGTAGATATTCCTTGTTTTTAGTTTCAGCTTTGAAAAATTTATACTTTTCTCATACAGGAATTTGTCATCTCCTGTCCATACAACAAAGAGCTTTAGACTTTCACTTTAACCTATGGTTCTCCCTCATTTCGCTTCTACTTACAAGGAAGCAAGTAATAAGACTATTTCTGCTTATATGCTCTGGATTAGCATGAAGTAAATAGAAGCATAATCTATAAAAATAATTTGTTGCAGAGATATAGAGACAGTTATTTGAATGGAACACATCAGGATTTTGAAACTATTTTCAATAGCTTCATAGAAAACAAAAATGTCAGTATAAGAAAATGTTGTTCAATGTAAAAGTGGAAAAAAGAAACTGGCACACATTTACAATCCTGTTTGAACACATAAAATCTGTGATACTAAAGCATACCAATTTGTAGACTAAAAGATGCGCTAAAGTTTATCTCTCTTATTCAAAATGTGTAGGAGGTATATTCTGTAAAATGGCGCAGAATTCATAGTACAAAATGGCAGATGCAGGGTCAATTTTATTTTCTTTACCATATATGTGGTAAGAAGAGAAAGTTTTGATCCCATCCAGAAATTTGACACAGAGGTTTCCCCGGAAGTGTATGTTTTAAGGATACCTAAATAAAACAAGTTTGGTTTTTTAACAAAATAATCCTGTGTTTGTCTAAATCTTATTTATGCTTAGTATCTCGCAAGATGGGACACAAAACTTTTCAAGGAAATTCCTCATCTCTATCCTTTACATGGAGAATTTTGAAAATGTTCTACTCAAAAGGCCTCTAACATACGATTAAAGTAACGCATAGTAAAAGATATTCATATGACAATAAAAGGGATGTCCTGAATTTTGTAGGCTTGTTAAGTCCACTTTATTCGGAAGGAATTTTGCATATTCCTATATAGCTGGCATACGTTAAGTGATAGACGAAAACGTAACATTCAAAATACGTAATCTCTTTAAACAAACAAGTATTACAAATAACTGTTTTTGTGCCATATGCCATTCCCGAGATATCCGTTATTAATTTATTGTTTGAATTGTTCAACACCTGTCATTCTTCTCATGTTCCGTCGATCTTCAATTGCTTTCCTTGATGTTAAGTAAATTTAAGGCCAGCCTATAGTGTACGGTTCTTAAACATCTGCCCATCACTATTCCCTTGCAAATATCTATCTTAATTATAATTAAGTAGGAATTGTGTAGCCATTGATAAACGACAAGGGGAGAAGCTCATGTGAATGTAACGCATCTGAGTTTTTTTATATATATATAACAAAAGTATTGTGTCTACCATTATATACATGATGTTAGGGAAGAAGCTCAACTTTACAAGGCCGCATAAAAGAATTAAAACTCTGATTTTTACTTTCTTTAACACGTATCTACAGTGTATATAGCAGATAGAGAAGCCATTGTATTTCACCCAAAATTTCTATACCGAGATTTCATCGGAAATACATGTTTTGTGATCCCCTTTATAAAAACATTTTTAGAAAAATATCCTTCCGAGCCTGTGCATGTGCGCGTGTGTGCCTGTGGGCAGCATAGCCCAAAACCGAAAAGTCAGTTAAATACCAAAATTGGTTAATTTTAGTATCTATCAAGAATGGAACACAATCGTAAACTACCATTTACATTTTTATTTTTTAGCTTAGCGTGCTTTAACGTCGTATCGGACTATGATGGAATTGGAGAAATGATGCTCAAATGATCTCGGGTCTTTGGAGCTTAAAGGTACTCAACATTTGTCTTCTCAGGATGAGGGAAATCCTCGAAAAAAACCTTCCCGGGTAACTCACCCTAAGTGAGATTCGAACTCGCGACCTGTTAAATGTGAAGCACACACGCTATCACCACACTACCCATTCGGGCTTGTTCTATTTTGTTTCAGTTGTATAGCTGCCTTTAAGTTTAATGGTATATCGGAGGAGTTGAATTGAAAACAACTCGTATTACTGTAGGTTTAGAACATTAAGTTATTACATTTTAAATTAATAAGCACACGCATATTTACTCTCACATTCATACTTCCAGACTCTGTGCGGGGATAGGGAATAATTCTGATTAAAGAAAAATCGAGCTCAGGACCTCCGGGTGAGAAGTCAGCTCGCTGACCAATCGACCACAGAGACAATCTTTGTCTTATCTAAAACATCTCTAACGATTTTTATTAAAATAATATATGTTTAAGATAATCTCATGATAAATGAAATCTATATATTGAATTTTTTGGGAATAGCTTCTGAAAACCTCTTCTTTCTGCATGACATTTGTGCAACTCAAAAACCGTAAGAAATAAAGACAAATGTAGGTCTCATTAAAACACAGAACTTATGTCATAGGTAAAATTTTTGTAGAGCTTAGGAGATATTTTTTGTGTATTGGTTTCAATTTTAAATTAATTAAACTTTTCTCAAGGGGGAAGTTAACTGTCGTTTCATCTCTTTTGTTTTACTCCTGGGCATGCAAAAGAAACCCGAATTTTAACTGCTTCCCATAGCGATAGCTTTCAAAAGATTTGACTATCGCTTTAGTTTCTTCTATCTATAAGGAAGCAAATAGTAAGACCATTTCTGTCAATTACGTAGATGTTTTATTTATTTTTTTATGGTCGGGACTCCGGCGCTCTATACCTATTTTTTTTTTTTTTTTTTTTTTTTTTTTACATTTTCTTTGTTTTCTGTTTGAGTAACCTTTTGACGTTTTCTTCCACTACACACACGCACATATACACATTTCACAATCATCTAAACACAAGTATGCCCAAGACGGAACTAGAGCCCACGATCCTCTGCGCCACGAAGCACCAAAGTGTAAGGCAGGTTTGTTTGCGGAACAGCTAGAGTAACTCATGTGAACACGAGATTTTTTTTTTTTTTTTTCACAATTTTCAACATGTAGTCTCCCTTATTCGGGGGAAAGGAATAATCGGATGAATATGTAGTAAATTTATAAGCATTTGTGGCTTTAGAACTTTATGTCAATAAAGCCTCTTTTTTAGAACCTCGTTTCTTTAAAATGCAGTTCCTGTAAAACATTACTATTAGATATATAATAATTATTGACTATATTTTGAATAACTTCTTTTATGAACATAGAAAAAATTTAAAACAGTATATTAATTGAGGGCGTTATGAATATCTTCCTAACTGTTGGGGTTAGTCTATGGAATAAATATAAATTCACATGTTAATATTAAAGCTAAGGTTTTACGTGAAGTTCTTGTATCCGCGTCCCGAGCAGGTTAAATTTCATATTTTGTAATCCCCGAGCATAAGCTGTTGGTGCATTGCACCGAGGCTGTTGCACAGTGCCAGGAATGCCAACCTTGTGAACAATCACATACATGCAGGACATGACAAGGCGCTGAGTCCACTGCCCCATCTTTGTTTACAGTCACGTGTGAGCGTAGCGCGCCAAGCATCTCAGTATGTAGTGACATGCGCTGTATCAGCCTCTGATAACATCTAATGTAAAACAGATAGGCATATTGAAATCACTCGTGAGTGGACTATTAGTGCGACCACCACATTCATATTTATATAAGCTCAGACAGAATGTATGGAAGAACAGGAACAGCTCCCTGGAACTGCTTCAACTCCACCTCAAACTACATCGTTCCATTGGTTACCCACGTTGAACGGCTTCGCGCAAATGATTCTACGGTTGAATGATATAGGCACTGCTGACTCATTTATAGTGGAGGAGTGTCAACGTGATTACGACTTACGAAGGCGCTCTATAAGTACCCGTAGCAAGATGAACATGCATTTTTTTTTTCAAAAACAAATTTAATTTCTCAGCATAGTCCCTTTTTAGGAATATATCATTCTTCCAACGTTCCTGTCATTTTGAGCCCCTCCAAAAATAGATTTGCATTGTCGATGATGACCTCCTTTGATCTTAGTTTTGTTCACGTGAGTCATTTCTTAATGTTTAGGAACAGAAAAGAAATAGTGGGCAATATGAGGGATGAGGAAATTTGCCGTTTGACAGCGACGACTCCGGATGAATATGCTGGTACGTTCGTAGTGAAGTACACTTTTTTCTTCGCCAAATGGGGCCGTGGCTGCTTCAACTTCATGTCGAATCGAGCCAATAACTCTCTATAGTATTGTGCAGTAATCGTTTTTTCTTTTTCTAACACCCTTCACATCCAAAAACTAGTCAACATCACCAATGGGAGTGCCTTTGCCTTCTTTGGAGCAGATTCGTTGTTTTGATTGTTGCTTGATACCGGCCTATGAGCCCAGGAATCAAGGATGGTGACCACTTGACGCAAATAGTCCTTCGGAATTCTCTTAAAAACATCTACGTTTCCGCAACTGCTTAATATACATTCTGAGTACTCTGACACCTGTCGGGCCGACAGCTTTTTCATCTCTGGCTTATCGGCCGGGCCGTTCCGAGTGGTTAAACCAGTTGCTTCTCGCCCGGGTTCGATCCCAAGCGACCGCATGCGAGATTTGTGGTGGACAAAGAGGCGCAGGGGCAGGCTTTCTCCGGGATCTCCGGTTTCCCCCCACCATCGCATTCCACCGGTGCTCCATCTTCATTCCATGTATCACCAGCCTGTGGTACCATTGTAGTAAAAGCGGGCGTTAAACACTATCAAAAAAATCTCTGGCTTATGCCAAATATGAATTGCCGTTCCCGTCGACACACCTTGAGACCGTTAATTAGCCCCGTAGTAATAATAACTATCAGTCTATTAATTATCTATATATATATATTTATATGTAACGAGAGTTAATATTTAATAAGTTGTATGCATAGGGACCAAGAAGCAAGTTGTTTACTAGAGAGTTACTCAGAATCGTGACGCCAGACTGGATAGAGGGGTGAGAAGTTGCTTTCTTTTGTGAAAGTCATGTTCGAGTTTAGTAGTATAAGGGGAAACCACAGTTTAAAGCACACAAGGGGACTTCTTTATATTCGTATTGGTATCACGTGGTTATTATGACGCATTCTGAGAGATTTTCAATGCTTTTTGGGTAATGATGGTGTCATTTTGGCAGACCTTCTAACCAATCAGAAAGAAGCCACCATGACACCGTTTTTCGTATATAAGACGTAAGATTCAGCACATCGCGGACGTTGCTAAGAAATCACCCGTGAGAGACGCCACGTCGGTAGTTGCTAAGAAATCACCCTGGGAGACGCCATGTCGGTCGTTGCTAAGAAATCACCCTGGGAGACGCCACGTCGGTCGTTGCTAAGAAATCACCCGTGGGGGACGCCACGTCGTCGTTGTTAAGAATTATGCGTGAGAGAGACCACGTTGACCGTTTGTTAAGAATTCGCCTGAGAGAGGCCACATCGCCGTTGTTAAGAATTACGCGTGAGAGAGACCACGTTGACCGTTTGTTAAGAATTCGCCTGAGAGAGGCCACGTCGGACTGTTTGCTAATAATTCACCTGTGAAGTAATCTAACGTCGCTTGTGAATACGTGAAAGTGAATTATGCCATGTACTCAACGAAAACAGTGTAATTAAGAGTACTTGTAAGTCAGTGTTAGAGAGCATCAATCAGCTGTATAAAGTGTATAACCAGGTGCATGTCTCAAATTTCCTTCATAATAAATGACAGTAAAAGGTTTGCAAGTGTTTTTCTTAATATCTACAAGAACACTCCTACAACTCTACCCACTAGCTAAATCCACGCCTGGGAGAGTCAAGATTCATGCAAGACTGCGCAACGCCGTGGTACCCCATCCCGGAGGAACTTCAGTACCAGGTACGTGAGAGTAGAGGAGTTGTTTGGAAGTGACAGTTAGTTACGCTGCACCTAAGCACACAATGTGCGGCAATAACTACAAATTCAAAATCCACGCTTCATATGACTTCCCAACGTGGGGAGTAAAAGAAGTAACGCAACAACACCTACATCAAAAGTACCCCTGCATATTACTGACCAACGTGAGGCAACTAATAACCCAGCCTGCAACAACAAAAGCACCGCTGCAAACTATGTGTGTATTTGCCATTTCGCGAACTTTCTTTCAGCGATCAGTGAGAATCCCAACGTTGACTTTATCTATAATTTCATCTGTAACCATATCTGCCGCGCATCCTGGGCGCTCTTCATAAAACTTTTATTTATATATATATATATATATATATATATATATATATCTCCCATGCGAAAGTAAAAAGCGAATCACTGAACAATATTGCAATATTGCTCCTTTTGTAGCTCTCCCGTACATCGTTAGTTAGCGATGGCCTACCAGAATGAGGCTGCCAGTATCCTTCAACTGCTTATCCCACCAATGTGGTGTTGTACACGCGACAATGTTCATATTGCACTTTCGCATTTGGCAAGCCACAGAACACACAAAACCGCCCACATCTCGACTGCGTGGCGTGAGCTGACCCGCTGCTGCGCAGTTGGTGGTGTTGCGTCATCATCTACGTACGCAACAGTTGCACATCACACTGCGGAAACTTGGAGAGTTTTACTTAAATTTGAGGCGGATTTCACATGTCTATCTTGTTTCGTTATCCTGTGACTGATCAAATGTGCACCACGGCTTTACGGACACATGTATTAGAGAACCCAGTGAAAAAAAAAAATATATATACATATATATATATATATATATATATATATATATATATATTGCTGGGTTTAACTCAAAATGTCTCATATTGTTCGTTAGCCACTAGCAGAATAAATTTATCGGTAACCAAGGACTTAAAGTAATTTTAAGAATCCATTTTAGTACCAAAGCAAGATAGAATGTGAGAGAGGGAGGGAGAGAGAGAGATGGAGCGGTTATACAAGCACATGGAGTATGGATGTCGTATTTCACCCTGCATACTCATAGGGGCCAACAACAAGGCGTCCATGAGGATGTCAACAATCAGTGATGTCAAGCTCATGAATAAAAAAAATAAATAAATAAAAAACACAACAAAAACAAAACGATAGGGGGCTATAAATGCTTTTATCATTATACAGGGTGTATATAAATGAATATCGGGGTTTTAAATCTTTATAATATTTATTACATTCAATTTACAGTTATGAATGATATGTCAAATGAAAAAGCAACCCAAACAGTTTTACCAAGAATCTTATAACAGTTAAATGTGACTACCCTTTGTGACACGGCACACATCAAATCTATAGCCGAGTTCTTCCCAAACGTTGAGGTGGAGCACCATCCTGCTGGAAAATGAAATTCTCTAGCTCATTTTCTTCCACCTGAGGGAAGAGCCATTGCTCTAGTGTATCAAGGTAAGAAGTTCCAGTTACAGTAGGTTCACCAAAAACGAAAGGTCCATAAACTTTTCGCTGGGATACGGCACAAAAAACATTCACTTTAGGGGAATCTCGTTGCACATGTACCATCTCGTGAGGATTTTCTGAGCCCCAGATGCGCACATTATGAATGTTAACATGTCCACTAAGATGAAAGGTCGATTCATCACTGAAGACAACACGATCCTCAAAATCGTCATGAAACAACATGTCGTTTGCGAATTTGGCACGTAATCCGTGGTCTGTGGGCTTTAGAGCCTGTAATAACTGTAAACGGTAAGGACGTAGTTGTAAGCGTTTTTTTACAACTTTCCAAACAGTCGACACAGGAACTTGTAATTCACGACTAGTCTTCCGGACTGATTTCTTTGGGCTACGAGTGAACGACTCTCTCACTCGCTCAACAGTCTCTTCACTTACTCCTGGACGTCCCGTGCTCTTCCCTTTACAAAGGCAGCCGGTATCTTCAAACTGATTATACCATCTACGAATGTTTTATCACTAGGAGGATCACAACCGAACTTACTACGAAACGCACGTTGCACAGTAACTACAGATTCGGTCTTTGCAAACTGCAAAACACAACACGTTTTCTGTTTACTAGTCGCCATCTTTGCTACTACCGCTGTCTAGCGGATTGCGGCAGAAACCTTGCACGCACATGCGCACGTGTGCCAACAAACAAAAATGTTTGAGTTGCTTTTTCAATTGACATATCATTTATAACTGTAAGTTGAATGTAATAAATATTATAAAGAGTTAAAACCCCGATATTCATTTATGTACACCCTGTATATAGCGACAAAATCGCCAAATTGACAACACTGCTTGCACTGAATTTCTGTAGTGTAAAGAGGAACTGCGCTAAATACCGTTGGAGTTCTCAACACTATGTTTTCTCTTCGGAACGTATTTTGTGAAAAATTTACCCATAAGACTTACCCTTTCATCAGCTGAAGGACAGATTATCAACTTCACATTTACTTAACATATGTCATCTGACAACTCATTATCTTCCTCATTATTTCCACCGATTCATTTTCACAGCTAAAGCTAGACATTTTTTCTACTAGTAACAGATAATGGATAGCAAATAGGCACTTAAAACACTGAACGCATGGCTTTTTCATTATAAGCCCTAGATTATAGCTAGAGATAGGCATTTTATACTCTAAAAGTCCGATTAACATATATTTACTGAAAACTTCCATATTATACGCATACACCACACACACACACATAAACACACGCACACACACACATATATATATGGTTGAATGTATTGAATGGTTTCTTTGTATAAAATAGTAGGTTACAATTTTTACAAATTTAAACAAATCATAAACATTTAAATGAAGTTTACTATTACATATCAGTGTAGCCACCACGATTAAACTCAATGCTGAAAATTCTTTAGTAAAAACCTTCTTACCATATGGGAAGGGTTAGGAGCAGATAAAGCTGGGATTCACCACTGTGACATCAGTTTTGCCAAGTTGCAAGACTGATTCGATGACGCATATCATCTTTTGTAAATCGATTATGAAAATACTACAACGGAAATAATACATTTATAACATGTACTGTAAAATAACAAATATGGGGCAGTACAAGCATTATGCATTGTATGTAATACAAACTATTGTTTAAATTGTTTGAAATTTACTATTTACTATCGAAGTAAGCCAATTTTCTGACAGCTGAGAAAAATGTGCATTTGCTTTAAAATCCTATGTATACTAATAACCTTGCCCCTCTGACTCATATCTACCCGGGCTCCCATTCCTTATACATTCTTCTAATTCACTAAATAAAAGTCACAATTTTACCTTCAAAATTTCCATGAAATTATAAACCGTCTGAATCATCTAAAATTTTCTGATATTTCAAACCCAGTGTCTGTTAAAGCATTATTCCCATAGATAGCATTTTTAGAGAGTATAGGGCCGTTTCTTCCATTCTGGTACAGTTTCCCGAGATTTCCTCTGGATGCTCTTAAACCTAAAGACTTGTTATATTGACTGTAAATTTCTAATAGCAACTAATTATGCCTGTATCGCTTACCATACAGTTGTAGTCATGACTTTATTAATTAATAGTCTTATGTTATCAAAAATGGTTTCCCAAAAGCAAAATGTCTTCTATGGACTAAAAGCTTCAAGATGCAGATGATGTGATGAACTATTTCAGCTCCTTTCTTATACATTTAATTTATCCTAAAGCTTGTAAGGAGATGTCCCGGAAAAATTGTTGTTCTCAGCAGAAGTATGTGGCATTTAACTAAATTTTCAGCTCTTTCCTTGCATGAGTTCGTAATAAATAGCTTTACTGGAGTTCCAAAACATGACATATCACTTCACTAGTTCATAATAGTCTCTCTTACGGACGACGAGGTATTCCTTAAGCCGACTGGTTCAATAAATTAGGAACTTGTCCTTCAATTGTTCATTTTCCCAATACCACAATGACCTGGCTCCCAAATGGACAGCACTTTATTCCGTTTTGCCAAGCTAGTAAGCACATCAACCAAATTTAAGACAATTCTGATGTAATAACTGACTACTCTTAGTCTGAAGTGTAAGCATTCTGATTTGTAACCGACTACTCTTAGTCTGAAGTGTAAGAATTCTGCTATAACCGTCTACTCTTAGCCGAAGTGTAAGAATTCTATTATAACCGACTACTCTTATCCTGAAGTGTAAGAATTCTGATGTTGTAACCGACTACTCTTAGTCTGAAGTGTAAGAATTCTGCTATAACCGACTACTCTTAACCCGAACTGTAAGAATTCTGTTATAACCGACTACTCTTAATCGGAAGTGTAAGAATTCTGTTATAACCGACTACTCTTAGCACGAAGTATAAGAACTCTGATGTTATAACCGACTACTCCTAGCTCGAAGTGTAAGAATTCTGATGTTGTAACTGACTACTCTTAGCTCGAAGAGTAAGAATTCTGATGTTGTAACTGACTACTCCTAGCTCGAGCTATAAGAAATCTGATGTTATAACCGACTACTCCTAGCTCGAAGTGTAAGAATTCTGATGTTATAACGGACTACTCCTAGCTCGAAGTGTAAGAATTCTGATGTTGTAACTGACTACACTTAGCTCGAAGTGTAAGAATTCTGATGTTGTAACTGACTACTCTTAGCCCGAAATGTAAGAATTCTGATGTTGTAATTGACTACTCTTAGCCCGAAGTATAAGAATTCTGATGTTGTAACTGAATACTCTTAGCCCGAAGTATAAGAATTCTGATGTTGTAACTGAATACTCTTAGCCCGAAGTATAAGAATTCTGATGTTGTAACTGAATACTCTTAGCTCGAAGTGAAGCTTAGATTGTAGTTATTCCTTATATATTCATGCAGTATTGAATAATAACGTTAATTTAGTTTTAAAAATATTAGGATATTCATTCACTCATGGGAGAACATTGCTCAAATTTGGACTTATGTATTTATAACACATCTTTAGTAAAACTTTCTAATAAATAGTCGTTTCCATTTAAAATACTCATAATTTACGCACTTAACATGTGGCTAACTAACTTAGAGAAAATACGGCATTGACATGAACCCAAATGCTGATGTCATTCCTTTACACGCTTTTCTGCGCATTCTGCAATAAACTATTCTCACAAAACCTTATTCTTCTGTTTCATGATAACCAAACAAAGTAATAGCGGAACTGGGCTTATTGCTTCGTTCCTTATAACTATAAGGAGAGTAAGAGAATACACCAAGCTAAAACGATTGCCAAATATTTTAAAAAGGGGTTCCTGTTTGCTTGAAAATTGTTTTTTTTTTGTTTACATGAAAAGGGGTAAAACAAAAGAAATAGAAATTTAAAATTCACGTTTGAAAAAAATAAAAATATTTTGAAATTGAAACCAATAACAAAGGTTATCTCGGAAATGGTTAACTGCACAAAAACATATATGACATAAATTGTGTGTTTTAACGAGTTGTACGGTATTTTGTGTAATAAGATTTTGTTTATATGTTACAGTTAATGCAAAATTCATCCAGAATGAAGAAGACTTCAGAACAAAATTCAAGATGTAAATTTATTGTATGTAAAAATTTTTAATACACGCTATTTTTAATAAAAATCGTTAGAGCAATTTTTCAGAAACTCAAACACTTTCCATATAAAGGGAGCAGTTTGGACTGGAAATATTTCAAATCAGTTACTCGGAAGATAATAAACGCAAATACTATATTTGGTATTCAGAGGATGTTTCCTGTTTGAGTTATCTACACATACACACATACAGGCGAGGATTTTTCTAAAAATATTTTTTTTAATTCATGGCACCTCAAAACATATATTTTCGGTGAAATCTCGGTACCAATTTTTGTATGGAATACAATAACTTCTATACCCGCTATGTACCTACAAAGTACTTGGTAGAAAAAGTAAAAAGATGTTCTTAGAAGGAGATGTGTTTATCGGTCTACAAAGTGTATTGTTCTATTCTATGTGTGTGGCGTAAATATGAACTATCACAAATACGTAATTCAAGCATTTTTAAAGAGGTAAGGCGATTTATTTGAATAAATTCCTCCCGACCAAGTAATTTCACGTGACATAATATTTCTTAAATTTTACTTTCTGAAAATGGATCTGAATATTATGATTTAAACGTATGCTGCATATTTTGAATTTTTGGGAAATAGTCTAAGATTTGCTTTCAGACTCACTATTGTAACAAATGTCTTTATTGACTCAAAATTGTTTACGAAAAATTCTTGAATTCAACGCTGCAAATAATTTATGCTCGCGCTCCATAATACTCCAGCCACTCACGGTTCAGTACTATTCACAACGCATTTTGCATTGAAATCCTTCCTCCTTTTATATCCAGAAAACAACGTAGCAGACCTTGCTGGAATTCTAGAAGCCGAGACTTCGAGAGTTGCGGCACTGTAACAACATATACCTGTCAGAATATGTATTTCTTTAAGCTTAATAGCATTTAACCTGGTTGATCATAGCAGATGATAATGAAATAGATAAAATGATGCTCAAATTTTCTTGGAGTGGAAAACCGCCTCTACCGAGGAGGTATATAGGGGTTTGCTCTACTTTCTGTAGCACCTTCCTAAACTAGAGAAAACACTGTATTTCACTCAAAAATTCGATATAAAGATTTAACTAGTAATAAATGTTTGAGGTCCATAGAATACAAAAGAAGCCCTTTATTCCACATCTCTCTCTCTCTCTCTCTCTCTCTCTCTCTCTCTCTCTCTCTCTCTCTCTCTCTCTCTGTAAAACCAAACTTGGTGTCTTCCAAGGACACAGCAAGAAGAAATTCAGGGTTTCTCCCACTCAAGTTGCTTCAGTATATTTGTCATTATATTTATTTTATCAAATGTGACTCCAAAAGTCTGATTACAATATTTGTATAATATAAAATGCATACCTTGAATTTTCCGCAAAAGTCTGAGAAGTATTTTTCATCTTACTACCCTTGCATTAACCTGTAAGCCCTGTTAAATAGAAACTTATTCTATAAAAATCTGATGTGCTCAATTCACATGACTTTCTCTACATCGCTAAAACAAATTATTGTTAAAAGTCATATTCTTCTACTTTATTATACTTGAGATAGACAACTGTCTCAATTGCTTGCTTCCTTGTAAGTAGACGGAAATAAGGGAAATACACTGGGCTAAAACGATAGTCAAAGCTTTAAAAGCCGGTTGCCATGTGGATGAAATCCGTTTCTATGCAGGGCCAGCAGTTTACAACTTTCCATAGAAACTTTCAAGGAATATCTGAAATGGTCAATTCCACGAAAAAAAACGTATATGAGATAAGTTATGTGTTTTAGCGTGATCTACATTTTCATCTATGTCTATCTATTACGGTTTACCAGTTACGCAAAATTCAACAAAATTCATTCAGAATAAAGAGGCCCTTAAAGACTATTCCCAGAAAATTCAATATATACATTTTATTTGTAATATAACTAACTTTAATATACGGAACTTTAAACAATATCGTTGGAGAAAATCAAAAAGGAAACGGATGGAGATCGCGAGATATTCCGGCGGTAGCATTACATTTGTTTTTGTTTGATTACCGTTCCAACTGTTGTCCTACACAACCTGTCTATTCTGAAGGTGTTGTCATGATAAATAGGGAAAATAATGAAAACCAAGAGTCTTTCTCCTCTTCTTCTTACAAGGATTAGGCGTTACATTCACCTGTTCCGATCACCCTCTCAGCCAGGTCTCTATCTTATTCATTGTTGAGGGATCAACATGATAGTTCCATTTCATTCTATTATCTTACCATTAATGTAAGCGATTTTAATGTGTTACTTTTTAATAGTATATTAAAACGTAATACGTTTTACGTGAATAGGCCTAGAACTCTGAAATGTAGTGTGACTAATTCAATTATAATAATTTGTCCTCCTTTATTAAATGTTAATACCGTTGAACTTAAAATGAGAATTTAAGTAATTTAGATGTTTATGTATTAAACTACTTATTTTTACTTTCTCTACACGTACTATGTACATAGTGTATAGAGAAGGGATTGTATAGCACCCAAAAATTCGATACCGAGATTTCACCGGAAGTATATGTTTTGAGAACCCCTGTCCATGTGGTTGTGTGTCTGTGTATGTGTGTGTGTGTGTGTGCGCGGACAGCATAGCTCAAAAACGAAAAGACTGTTAAAAATCAACTTGGTATTTTAGTTTGGTATCTCCCAAGGATACGACACGAACATTTTCATCGAAATATCCCCACCCCCAACTAGCCTTTACATGGAACTTTTTTCGAAAATTTTGATTTTCTCAAAAATGGCTCTAACAATTTTGATTAAAATATCGTATATTAAAGATATTTACCTGAAAAATAAAATATATATCTTGAATTTTCTGGGAATAGCCTCTGGAGACTACTTTATTCTGGATCAATTTTATGGAATTTTGCATAGCTGCAAAACCGTAAGAGATGGACAAAAATTTACCACACAAAAAATGTACAGCGCGTTAAAACACACAATTTAAGTTATATACATTTTTTGTGGAGTTGATCGTTTTTGAGACATTCCTTGATTTTGGTTTCAGCTTTGAAAAAAAATACCTTTCTCACCCAGGAATTTGTCAACTCCTGTCCATTCAAACAAAGGAACTTCAATCACATCGCAATCAGCTTTTAGCTACCACTTTAACCTATGGTACTCCCTTATTTCGCTTCTACTCACAAGGAAATAAGTAATAAGACTATTTCTGCTAATTTTTACTCGATTAGCATTAAGTAAATAGAAGAATAACCTTTTTAACAATAATTTGTTGTAGAGATGTAGAGAAAGTCATGTGAATGGAATATATCAGATTTTTTTAACAATTGAGCTATGAAATCAGGTCTTTTTCGGAGCAAGATAGCGAATCAACGAACGCTTGTATTAGTGAATAAAAGTTTTGCAACATTATTGCTTCATTTGCGAGTACATGCAGTCAAAATGTAATAGAATATGTAAAACAATTAAAAATTGCGCCCGAGGAGTCTGGATAGCTTAATTTCCTTTCCCATGTACGCTGATACCAGGTTCTTGCTGGCAATACAAGATCAGACTGTTTCTCGGAACCAATATGAGTTTGTGAACAACAGTGAGTTGGAATCACGCATCGCTCAATCAGATACAATCAACTACATTACAATCCATTAAAAGTTAATAATCCAATATATATTGGTATCCCAATAATTAACTGCTACGAAGAACAGGTTTGTTTTCAACTGGAGCTACCTGTGATACTAAATTACTGGGAAAATTGAACAATCTAAGCACATTATAACACATGTAAAGTGTTGCCTCTCCCGTGAAAAGTTAATACTAACTCAGGTTAAACGGCGTAATTACTTCGTCATAAAATATGTCCAGTGGGCGTTCACCGCAATTTTCATGGCCCCCCGTTTCATTTAATGACGTTCCAAAGCACCTCACACACTCACACAGTTCCGTGATGCTATCTGGGAGGAAACACCGACAGGGCGTTTTTCCTTCGAACGTGAACTCTTACAAGAGAAAGATTTCATTGCACAATGCTAGCTTATTAGTTACAGTAGAATGTGGCGATTGCGCAATGTATTTGTTTATGTATTAAAGTATATACACAGTTGGAACTGCATTTAATCCTAGTTAGTCTGGCCATAACTATGTCAGAGTACAAATGTTTATGGAATTACATGGCTATCTTCTTTTTTTTTTACTTTTTTTTTTTTATCTAAAACGTGATCTAGGTACCATACTCTTCCACTGACCATTTCCATTTCCTCTTAACCTTCCATAAAAAATTCCCCTAACTTAGGTATCTGCTTCTGATCTTCAAAATCTTTCTAACTCCAATTTTTTTCTTGATTAATTGTTTTTTCACACAAGCCGTGCCTACGACAGGAGTTGGATAGGTAGAGTCAGACTGAAAAATTCAACGTCACAGCCGGGATTTGAACCACGGATCTCACGGTCTCTAGCTGGTTGTTCTGCCACTGAGCTACCATTTTTGGGGGTAGTATTTTTACGCCCACTTTTCTCCTCTGGCACCGCAGGCGATGACACTGATGGTACATGAAGATGGAGCCTCGGTGGAATGTGATGGCGGGGGAAACTGGAAAACCCGCCCTGCGCCGTTTTGTCCACCACAAATCTCACATGCGGTGGCTTGGGATCGAACCCGGGCCGCCTAGGTGAGAGGCGAGTGGTCTGACCACTCGGCCACGGCGCGGCCCCACTGAGCTACCATGACAACGTGCCGGCACGGTACTAAATTAATAAGCAATTAACCGACACTAATTGACCATAACAGTTAGCTATACTAAGAATTCTGGGACTTAAGTGCTTACGACATTGTAAGTTACCATTGGAGGTATACATCTCAAAATAATTTGAGATCACTTTGCAGTTCACCGGGAAACATGCGAGTCAGTTGAGAAAAATGTTGTCATGGTAGCTCAGAGGTAGAGTGACCGGCTAGAGACTGGGAGATTATTGGTTCAAATCCCGCTATGGAGTTGGATTTTTCAGTCTCAGTCTACTTATACAAAAATTCGATACCGAGATTTCACCCAAAATTTCATCTTAGGTTCCCCTGAATAAAATAATAATAATAATAATAATAATAATAGAAAAAACGGTGTGCGTGCAAGGTGTGTGAGTCTGTGTGTGTGTCTGTTTGTGTGTCTGTGTGTTTATCTGTGTGTCTGTGCGTGTATGTATATGTGTCTGTGTGTATGTGTGTGTCTCTATGTCTGTGTGTGTGTGTGTGTGTGTGTCTGCAGCAGCATAACTCAAAAATGAAAAGCCGGTTAAATACCAAACTCGATGTTTAAGTTGGGTCAATATCTTACAAGGATGCGACACGAGCTTTTCAAGATCCTTCAACTTAAACTAAACCTTTATTTGTAAAAACATTTCGAAAATTGTTATTTTCATAAAAGTTTTGACGGAAATACTGTAAATTAAAGATATTTACCTGAGAAGTAAAATATATTATTGAATTTCCTGGGTATCGCATCTGAAATCCTCTTCATTCTGAATGATAGTGCACATTTCATCAAAACACACACTTTTTTCAAACGCATTTTTGTTGTGGAGTTAACCGTTTCTGAGATATTACTCGTTATAGGTTATATTTTGTAGTACTTACCTGTAATTTTCTCTAATGGAAAGTCGTTAGTCATTCAAAGAGAACAGAATTTTAATACTTTCACATAGCGATCGACTTTTAATAGAGTTGATTATAGCTTATTGTATTTTTTTATCCCTCTTGTGCAAGGAAATGATATGTAATAAAACAATTTAAGCCAATTCTTATCTTGATAAGTATGAAGTAGATAAAATAATAAGCTCTTATAAGACTAGTTTGCTGCACATAGGTAGAGAAACTTTGTGAATGTAGCACTTCAGATTACTTTTTGTTCCTCTTTTTTGCCGCTCATCAGAGCTTTATCTTTGTTCATAGCCTAATATCCCAGGTTGACTCAACAACATATCTCTTCGTGGGGATATTACAAGAAGATAGTCAGTGGAGAGCTGGCGAGAGTGACATTCGTTTTACCTCTCTCAAGCAGCGCGACCTGCTCACCGCCTTCGCGTTAGCAAGAGAGGTAAAAGAAAAGGTCGCTCAGCCAGTCCCCCTCTTATCGGTGGCCCCGTTGAGTTCTGCAGTTCTCTTAATGCACGAAGAGATACCTGCACATGTTAAATACGCTGTTACTGTGTATCGCACTTGAAGTCAAATAAAATTGAATGGGTCTTAAAGAGGATAAAACATTTTGCCAATATTAAATAAAGAAATTCACATAAGAAATCATATAGCACGTTCGACTGTGCAGGAAATCCTTTAATACAAGCATGGGCAAAATCGGCTCATAAGGGCCACTCCACTGCAACGCGTTCTGACTCACACCACCCTCCTCCTCACTGCTGTTCTTTGCTTCTGACACGCCTCATTCAGTGGCGAGTATGGCTTCGTCCGGACGTCTGTTTCATGAAGAATGGCAAAGAGAATGTTTTGTAAGTTACAAAAACAGGAAAGTTTGCTGTTTAATATGCGGATTTCAATTTGCAAACATAAAGCGTTACAATATCAAACGTCACTATGATCAGAAGCATAAAACAAACTTTGTGATCTTACTGATAGTTACAATTTCAAAAGGTACTTTTTGAATACTCGTATTTAAAAACATATACAATCGACGATATGATTACTCTTTTAGGGGTTTAGTTTCTTACCAGTTTATTAGGTATCCGGAAGTGAGCCTATCTAAAAAGTTGAGTGTGCATATTAGATGTGTTTGATGTCATTTAATACTTATAGTATACCACGATATCTGCAGTACCTATATTTTAAATTACTTCTCTTAGGCCCGGAGAGAGGCCCCTGCGTGAAACCTCCAGAGAAGATATTACGCATAAGATATAGAATATTGAGTTTAAAACCAAACTATTTATTATGTGATCAAATGCTTTTAAAATATTTTAAAGGTTAAATATTAGTGTAACTTTACTGATTTATTACGTGCATAAGATAAAGGAAACTTATAAGCCAGAAGATTATGTAATTTGCCTAACCACAGTAAATGGTATTATATGCACAATATGTTTAATATAAACAAAGTATTTAATACCAGTGTAGACATTATTACTACTGCGCAGGCGGAACAAAACCACCACTGCGCTTGTATCAAAACAACTGGAAGAGAACTGGGAGTGAGTAAAGCACGTTCAATTGCTGCCTGTCCCATGCCTGCTTTAATAGACATAGATCGCGGACATTTAGAAACTACCAAATGACTACACCAGACGGTGTAACGTCACAGTAGCGCCCTCATCAAATCCCTGATGTTTTACTGCCAGCACCATATTGCTTGTTAGATAAACTGAGTAGCTTAGGCATAAAACCTAAAGTCGATACTTATCGCATTTCAACTTCTAAGTAATCCTGAAAGGCAACATGTAAACATGCATCGATGTGAGCTCGTGCATGGTTCTGGCCAACGCCATATTGGACATTTCAGCACTGATATGACATCAACAAAACTATTTAAATTGCTGGTGTCAAATATCAGGGTTTGTTTCTATTTTATTGTGTTAGGGTTACTATTACCTTTTGTGTTTTATTGTGATATTAATATTATTTATGTTTATTTTACAAAAGCCCATATGGTGAAATTATATTTTAGCGGACATATCAAGAGTGTTAATAATGCAATCTATAAACTTGTGAAAAATATGCATACAATTTAAAACAGATAAAATGATCACCTTAACACAAAAGCTTTCTTAATATTATTAAAGTATTTAAAATATAAAAATGGGCGTCTTCCTTACACCTGCAACGTGATGGCATTATACTGTTTTAATAATAATAATAATAATAATAATAATAATAATAATAATAGATTATTTTTAAAATATACACCTTATAGAAATTTAAAACTGCTAAAATTATTAAATTTACAAACCTGTTATGCAGCTTTAAGAAAATTAAATCTTAAGAAGGAACATATTTGCATTTTACTTTCTCTACAGCGTTTTAGGTACTTTGTAAGTAGAGAAGGTACTGTATTCCACCCAAAAATTGAATGTTGACATTTCACCGGAAATTTGTATCTTTTAAGATCTCCTGATTCAAAAGAAATTAGAAAAAGCTCTGTGTGTGTCCGCGTGTGTGTGACAGCATAGCTAAAAACGAAAAGTCCGTTGAGTTACAAAGACAGTATTTGAGTTAAAGATTTTCAAGGTTGCTACACCAAGATTTTCAAAAGAGACCCCTCTATTCCAAACTACCCTTTACATGGAAACGTTTTCGAGATTATTGATTTTCTCAGAAATTATTTACGATTTTATTAGAATATTATATGCTTTAGATATGTTCACTACAAATAAAATGTATATCTTGAAGTTTTGGGAATAGCCTCTTGAGCCGTCTTCATTCTGGATGGGTTTTGCATAATTAGTAAAACGCATTAAATGGATTAAATGTTACTACACAAAAAGCGGCAGATCTCATTAAAACACTCAATTTCTGTCTTACATTTTTTGCTGTGGAGTTTAATGTTTTCCGAGATATTCCTTGTTATTGGTTTATAAATTTCCAATACTTATTTTCTCAAAAGAAGTTGTTATTCACTTTTTCTTCGAGTCATGCAAAGAGAACGGAATTTTAATTGCATCACTTAGTGATCAACTATCTTTTTAGCATAGTATGTTTCTTTACATGCATTAAGTACTAAGACCATTTCGGTTAAGGTTTATCTCGATTAGCAAGAAGTAGGTAGATAGAAGAATATGCTTTTCCATTAATAATTTGTTGCAGAATATGTACAGAAAGTTATGTGAATGGAACATATGCTTTTAGATTTTATAGATTCCTGCTTTAGTCGGTTCGGCTATACTTGCGAAAGGACTAGAAAAATCCAAGATTTGATTTCTGGCTTGAGGTAGCGTACTGTATATGTCGGTATAAAATGATCAGTCACCCAAACTCTGTTCGTTTACAAGTTTACCACAACATATATAAATATAAGGTTAGGGTTCTGAAGGGTCAACAAAAGTGGATGACTTTTTTATTTTAAACCACCTTCATAAACAGCAAGCCAGCTTAAATTGTTGAATGTTGAAACCAATGCTTATGTGCAGCGCCTCAGTTATCCTTGATTACACCCAAGCTTCGCATTTAGTTATTCATTAACCTAAGCCTAATCGTAAATCATAATTGGACTTGGCCAAGAAAGAGCCAATTAAACAAGATTACAGAAGCCCATCTCTGTAGCTTGATGGTAGCGCAGTCACACATTCAAACCTCGGTTAGGGAGATTTACTCGGATAAGAATATTTTTGCGGTGTTTCCTCTTATCCTGAGGAGATGAATTTGAGCGACTTCGAGCTCATTTAACACCACATCACCGATTTCATCCATTGTCCGATATGATTTTGCAGCTTAAAGGAAGTTACATTAAGGAAAGGGTAGTGCCAAATTAACAACAATAATATCAATACGATTTTAATGTATATCCATACACCGAAATTCTTGTATTGTATACTGTATTTAATGCAATTATATATATTGCATTTAATAGAAAAATATGTATTGGATAAATTGTTTTTTCACACAAGCCATGTGTAGGACAGGAGTTGGATAGGTAGAGTCAGACTCAACAATTCAATGCCATAGACGGGATTTGAACCACGGATCTTCTGATCTCTAGACGGTTGCTCTGCCGGCAGAGCATTGAATTTCTCAGTCTGACTATACCTATCCAACTCCTGTCCTACACACGGCTTGCGTGAAAAAAACAATTTATCCAATACCATTTGACCATAAGAGTTGCCTATACTATAAATCCTGGGACTTAAATACTCACAACATTGTAAGTCGCCATTGGGGTTGTCGTCTCAAAATAATTTGAGAACACGTTGTGGTTTACCGGGAAACATATGAGTCAGGTGAGAAATTCAATGCATGCTGCCATTGTAGCTCTGTGGCAGAGTAACCAGCTAGAGATCGGGAGATCCGTGCTTCAAATCCTGGCTATGGCACTGAATTTGTCAGTCTGATTCTACCCATCCAGAAAAATATGTGTTAACATAAACGTTTATATCGAATAAGACGGTATAAAAGCTGCATGGGATATGTGTAAATCATCTCAACAGATAGATGGACTATTATTTTCTCCACCACTTACCTGTGACAGCAAGCAGTAGTCTGGTAGCGTGCGTAGTGAAGGGGTAGTAGGGATATACTAATTTAGGTGAGAATGAACATTCGCTAGCTATGAGAACAAGAAGTCTGATTGGGATCGGGACGTTCAAGGAGTGCGAAGAAACCAGATCATTACTTACATTGCTACTGGGGACACTATTGGACTATCATCCTTCCATGACACTCACCTGGAAAGTGTAGATTTGTAGATAGTGTGTTTTAACGATATCTACAAGTTTTATGTAGTACGTTTCTGTCTAACAAAAGTAATCCGGAATGAAGAGGTCTTTAGAGGCTATTTCCAAAAAAATCCAAGATATACATTTCATTTATCACGAAAATATCTTGAACGCATGGAATTTTATAAAAATCGTTAGAGTCAATACAGAATATACCAAGTTTGGTGTTAAACGGACTTTTCGGTTTTGACCTATCCTTCCCATAGACACATACATGATTCAGTAGGTCACAAAACATATATTTCCGGTTAAATCTCGGGTTCGACTTATTGGATGGAATGCTCTATCTATTATGTAATTGTGTATACGTGCTAGAGAAAAAAATAAGCGCTGATGGTAAAATGAGAAATTAAAAGTACCTATATTTTGAGCTGTCAACTCTTCGTTCTTACTGATTTCTTTTTTTACGAATTACTGTTTCCTGTTCCGAGACAACTCGTATTTTTTCCCTCGAGGACTGTATTTAATGGCCAACTTTGAGATTTTGAAACATCTTCCACACTATCAATAAGTTGGTACTACTTTTCTACCTGGAACTGCAAATATTTTCTGATATTTTTTGCTTCATTTCTATTGCATCCTTTCATTCCTTTAGAAATATCATCTCAGCTGACTGTATTTTCATTACGTACTACAAAGGGGATCTATACTGTTGTACTCCTATGATTCCTCTACTCATTATTCGTTTTCTATTCATATATTTATATCATTAGTCAACGCAAAAATGTACTACACAGAACCAGAAGCAAAGGAGACAAGTAACTCTATAAACAATAATGACAAAAACGAAGGACAATCACTTAAGACTTAAGACAGAAGCTGTTCTCCCAAAAGGTTTCTCTTCCACTCTTCTTATTAATCGAAATAAAGTTACACTTTGCATTTCCTTCTACGCATAAGAAGAGAGTATAGTTATTACACCGCTAGTTGTATTTTTACTTTCTCTAGCCCGTATGTACAATGTGCATAGTGGATAGAGAAAGTACTGTATTCCATCCAAAAGTTTGATAAAGAGATTTCACTGGAAATACATGTTTTGAGAACTCCTGAATCCAAAAAAGCATTTTACAAAAATGTCCGTGCGTATGTCTGTCTGCATATCTGTCCGTTTGTATCTGTGGGCAGCATAGCTCAAAAACGAAACATCGGTTAAAGAACAACTTGGTATTCCAAGAATGCAACATGAAGATTTCCAAGAAAATCCCCACACACCAACTGTAGTTTACATGGAACGTTTGTCGAAAATTTTGATTTTCTCACAAATGGCTCTAATAATATATGAAATGTTTAACACATTTTCATGGAAAACGAAATGTATATCTTGGGAATAGCCTCTGGAGATCTCTTCATTCTGGATGACTTTTCTATAACTGATAAACAGAAAGCGACAGACAAAAACTTACTATACAAAAACCTCATTAAAACACACGGTTTTTGTTCATATAGGTACGCTTTTTTGTAGAGATAACCGTTTTCAAGATATTCTGAGTTGTTAGCTTCAGTTTTCAAGTACCTACTTAGACTTTTCTCAATAGGAGACATCTTTCTTTTCGTATCCCGTTTGTTTATTCCTAGCAAGCAAAGAGAACCAAACTTCAGTTGTTTAACTTAGAAACTGGCTTTTAAAATATCCGACTATCGCTTTAACCAAGTGTATTCCCTTATTTCCCTTCTACTCACAAAGAAGAAATAATAAGACCAATTCTGGCAATGTTTATGTAGATTAGAACGACGCATATAAAATAATTTGTTATAAGGGAATTTGTTTATGGAATAGCTAAGAACCTCATGTGAGTGGAACACATCAGATTTTAAAACAGTGGAATGATATATGATGACTGAAATTTTTTTGCTTTTTACGTGACCATGAGAAAAAATAATAGCGACTAGCACTTGTAGTTAAAGTAATAAGTTAAAAAAGTAAAAGCTATAGCAGTGAATATCTTGGGAATGATTCTAATTATGAAAATGTACTTGAGACAAAGTGCGTGCTTTGATGAGAACTAGACTTTTTGTGTAGCAAATTTGGTCTGCTTCATTGCACCAAAGCTCATCTAGAATGAAGAGATATACATACAGGTTTTCCAGAAGATTCAAAATATAAACTTTATTGGCCATTAAAATATGTTAAACATTTATTTTTAAATTAAACATTTTAAAGAGTCATTCTAGAGAAAGAAAAAAAAAAAAGGAATCGTGTTTCATGTAAAGGGAAGTTTGGGATTGGAGATTTTCTGAAAAATCCTGTCGTACTCTTGAAAGACGATGAAATAACTTTGGTGCATAATTGATCTTTCGTTATTTAGCTCCGTTGTTCAAAGATAGACACAAAACGCACAAACACAAACCAACACTCACAAACACACAGATAGTCACAGACCTAAAGGGATGAATTGCAATAATTGTACTACTTGTACAATATAGGAAAATAGAGAAAATAAAATGCAGAATTCTTGAGACAATCGTGCTTTCTATTAGCTGTTTCGAATATGTAAGTAATGCTTAACATACGCGCGCCAAATCTTGGGCGCTCAGCTTCCTAATCTTCACTTGTAGGTTTCGCGCAATTTCTGAAGCAGACATCAGAGACATGTAGGTACGGTGTGTACCTTGAAAACTAGTCGCTTTAATGTTGAGGTTTCATTCTGTCTAGAGTTCACGCACATGCACAAGTGTTTCATTTAATAATTCAGCTAGTTCGCGGTGCATTAGTTAACCTGTTCACCATAATGGCTGAGAGCCTCAAAGAGAGAAGCTTTCTTTGGTTGACAACACTGCGGAAAGACATGCGGACCCAGCTCTCTGTTCTTCACCCCCCCCCGGACAACGGCTCACCATAAAACTAGCGCCCAAAAATAGGAATGTACATTGCACACTTTTGAAATGTTATGCATATACTTTTGATTCTCATCAGTTCCAGCAGTGGAAATGCAATATCAAGGTTCGCATATTCGACCTAGACTCTTCTTTTATACCTGAGAGCTATAAAAATAAATTAAAACAACATGTTGGATTGGTATGTGAGGAGTGTGTTCAGTAAAAAAACAACAAACGCATTTCCTCTCAAAATAATCAAATTAGAATTTTCGGGAATGAGAGCAATAACAACACATGTATTACTTCCTAGACTCAGGTTAGCCAGCTCTTTAATACCAAAAGGTTCATCTCAAATACAGAGAGAATAATGCACAGAGCAACATATATGGTTATTTAAATATAATGGAGAGGGTAGTGATTGGATCCTCAACATCCTCCCCATCCTGGTCGATCTCCAAAGGGACGACCAGCTGGACTGGACGACTGATTTTTCTTCCCTCTGGAGTACGTAGAAGTACTGTCCGTACTTTGTTGTCCCTTCCTTCAAGCAGACCTTCAATGACTGCCTTCCTCCACATATGTTTCGGGCGTACATCCTCTTGAATTAGGACATCTCCATAGTGCATCCTTTGAGCTTCCCTGGCCTTCGCACTACGTGGAAGTTCCTCAGTTGTAATAGATATTCCTTCCGCTAGGGCTTCAAAAATCATTTGTCAGTTTAAGTCTCAGTTGGAATTCTTTTGTCAGCTCTTGCCTTTCGTCCATACTTTTGGATTCGGGACCAACTAGAATAACCAACAGTCCTTCTCCAATCAGGAAATGTGCTGGAGTGAGTGCTTCGGAGTCCTCGTTCTGCGTGATAGGTCTTGAATTAACGGCGGCTTCAACACTAACTAGAGTAGTGTTTAGCTGCTCTTCAGTAAGTCAGGATTGCCCTAGAACCTTGCGTAGACAACGTTTTGTGGCGCCCACCATTCTTTCCCACCAAGCCGCCCGAGGTGCGAGAAATTGGTGAGTGTTGCAGGATGACAAAGATTGCCAGACTTTAGTGAGCTCCGCATTTGAAATGTCTTGGCATTGTCCGAGTAGAACCGTGTGTGGCAGACCTCGGCAACTTATGAATCGTTGCAATGCCATGAGAAATTCGTTGGTACTCAAGTCTGTGCACAATTTTAGATGTGGTGGCACAGGTGAAGCTTTCTGCATGTCTCTCCCTACCTTGATATAAAGCGGACCAGCAAAGTCCATGCCAGTGACTGAAAACGGACGTGATGGATTCAGTCTGTCGGCTGGGAGTGGTGCTTCTTGTGGGTTGTTCAGAATTTTGCAGGGGAGACATCTGTGTAAAACCTTTCGGATTTTTGGCGACCTCTAAGAATCCCAGACCCATAAATTATGTCGGGAATGAGAGCAATAACAACACACGCATTCCTTCCGAGACTCAGGTTAGCCAACTCTTTAATACGAAAGACACATCTCGAATACACAGAAACATACATGGCTATTCAAATGTAATGGAGAGGGTAGTGACTAAATACTCAAAAAAGTTCAATAGTTAATTGTTTTAAATATTTGGTCCACTCGTACCAAGATATTTAATAAAATTAAAGATGAAACCTAGCTTCCTAGCGAGTTTTATCAAAATTAAGTTGAACCACGTAGAAACATTGTCTTTTGCTTGAATAATTTATAATACGATTATGTAAATCCAATAACTGCTATGACATACTCGTATGTGTACTACATCTGTGTGTATTGTTATTTGGAAGTTTCGTGACTTTGTAAGTTAGATTGTGGTATTGTGAAGCCCAACAATCAAAATATGATATGTTGAATTCACATTTTCTTTACATATTCTGCAACCAATTGTCCTTACAAAAGGTTATTCTTCTGTCTACTGGACAGGTTCTGTGGACAGGTTCTTCTTCTCAAATTGTGGTTAGTTTGAAATTACCAACCATTGCCAGATATAATACAATTAAAGAGACAAGAATCTGTAATTCCAAAAATATGCATATGAATCTGCTTATAATGTAATTTTGCTGATGAATTGGTACTTTAAACAGATTAACCGAGATAAACATCAGTAGAGGTGGTCTTATTACTTAGTTCTTTCTAAGCAGAAGGGAACTAAGGGGATACTCTGGGCAATCAGAGGCCATCCCCAGAAGATTCATATTTTATTTGTGTTAAAAATATCAAAATTACTAGAGCTAGAATTAAAAAATAAGCATTTTTGAAACATTTAGTATGTAAAGTGTAGGTAGAAGTGTGAGAATCTTTGTGTTGTATGTTTAATGATGTTGCACTTAAATACAAAGTTTGATATTTAAAGAATATTCGTTTTTGACATGCATACAAACACACATGGACATTTGTTTAAAAATGCTTTTCTATCAGGGAGCCTCAAAACATATTTCCCTTGAAATCTCGGTCAAATACAGTGGATACAGTTCCCTCTCTACCCATTGTATAAGTGTACAGTAGAAGAAATAAAAATCATATTCAAAGGCAAGAAGTCAATTGCAGCTTGAAGCGCATGTTCCTTCCTTCCGCTGTGGTAGGGTGTAAATGACGATGGAATTCATTATCACCTTTAAAACAGGCCTTGATATACTATTGCCATCATGTTCTAGGGCATCCCGTATCTTGTTACTCTTAACTGATACAGTGGAAATTGTTTTGAAAATCTATAAGGTCCATTGTTTATATATATATATATATATATATATATATATCCCATAATTGTTTATTTGTTAATTTAATTGAATATCTTATAGCTCTATAATTTGGGATATCACCTTTTAGAGTTCAACTTACAATGCATAGATATGTTATTTATGCTGTTTCTATTAATCTTCTATATGATCTCTCATGCTACAATTTTGTCTTCATATATTATCCTGAGGATTTCAATGATTTTAAAATAGGTATTTCAACATTGCTTCCTTTGTGACTTTAATCCAAAATGCACTTTTCAGTTCCGCACACACCTACGTTGGAATTTACAGTCCTTTTCTGTAGCCATTTATAAGCTACTGACAACGTGAAATCAGAGCTCTGAAAGTTTTTAATAATCTTGAGCATTAAAATAAAATATATATATATATATATGTATATATTCTTCTGTCTACATCATGCTAATCGAGAGAAACAGCCCTAATCGTCTTATTACTTAGCTCCTTGTAAGTAGTAGCGAAAAAAAGAATATCTACGCTACCGCAATATTTGAATATTTCAAAAGCTGATCGCACTATGTGATGCAATTGGAAGTCGCTTCTCTTTGCATGGCTATTAATAAAGCAAGACATATGAAAGGAAACGACTTTGAGAAAAGTATAAGCATTTTAGAAATTTTATACATAATAAGGAATATACGGTGTCCCAGAATTCGACCGCACAAATTGGCACAATTGTAGAGGGGTCCATTATAAACAGCTTGAGATAACGGACCTATGGACTATAGGATCTAAATTCTTTGCCACAGCACAAAACCTGTTAAGGGTTAGCACGCTACTGATCAAACCGCAGCCGACCGTGACGTGAGCACCTGGATTTTGGAGAACGTAGATATAGTGGCATTCTTTAGCGCTCTGGTTAGCGTGAGGGTATCAGGGTAGTTTCGAGGGAGTTAGGGTTCAAGCCTCTATACATACATTTATTGTTGTCTCCTTTTTTGCGTTTTACAATGAACTGTTCGTATTTTGCTGCGTTACTTCATATGATTTATTCCTACTGAAAAATAAAATAAATGTAATGTACACTTATTAGTATATAGGTGCAACGGAGAATGGTTAAAAAAATTGCATTTAGCACCTGAAGTTCTACACTTCTCCGTACTCATTGAAGCAGTTACTAAAATACAGTGCACCACACATGGGCGTGTTGTGTACTGTAGGCACAATTTAAGTAAACTAAACAGTATTATCGTTGTGTCAAACGAATTTCAAATTAAATAAAAATGAACAAAATACCTACATAAAAGGAATTAAGAATTATTTAACAGTCAGAAAAGTAAATTTCACCTTTTCATCTCTGTATGAAAGGCAAATAAAAGGGACTTCGTGAAATGTACGGAGCAAACTTACAACAGGTCACAAGAGGAACTTCTCGATGTGATGACCTGCAACATATCTACCCTGTTAAAAATTTCAGAATTGTTGTGAACCTCTCCACAAGAAGTTTGTGTCGGTATTTGTTTATCTGATTCAACGGAAATCTAGTGAGCGAGGCTCTTAGGCATGCGCAATGCTACCACGTGGCAGCAAAAAGCACAGCAGCAAAAGGTTCGCAGCTTAGATTAGGTAGGGAGAATCAGACTGAAAAATTGAATGTCATAGCCGGGATTTGAACCACGGATCTCCCGGGCTCTAGCCGGTTGCCCTTCCACTGAGCTACCATGCCAACATGCCGGCATAACATTGAATTTCTCAACTGACTCGCATGTTTCCCGGCAAACCACAAGGTGTTCTCAAATTATTTTGAGATGACAAACAAAATGGCGACTTACAATGCTGCAAGTACTTTAAGTCATAGTATAGCCAACTATTATAGTCAATGGGTATTGGTTTAATTGTTTTTTCACACAAGCAGAATGTAGGACAGGAGTTGGATAGGTAGAGTCAGACTGAAAAATTCAATGCCATAGCCGGGATTTGAACCACGGAGAGTCAGTTGAGAAATTCAATGATATGCCGGCATGCTGCCATGGTAGCTCAGTATAAGAGCAAGCGGCTAGAGACCGGGTGATCCATGGTTCACATCCCGGTTATGGCAGTCTGCTGACTACCTATCCGACTCCTGACCTACACACAGCTTGCGTGAAAGAACTATTAAAGCAATTAGGTGCCTTAAATGTTGGTCAGTGTGGCCTCCGTTTCGCACCTTGTTCTTACTCATAATGTGTACACTCTCACAATATAAACACAATACAGTGTGGGCATTAGACAAGGTTTTCAGGAGCGCAGTCTCGCAGCCACAGTGGTTGAAACGGCACAATACCTACACACAGACAAAACTAAAGAACCGTTGTTTTCCAATACTGTTTTCTTTCTTCCACCGCTAAAGTCATAGTTCAACTACTACATTTCAAAGCACACCTAATTGCATTGATCTGCTCGGGTTTCTTGACAACTACTGCATTTAATATCGAACGCAACATCGATGTCATTCACAGTCTTTTGAAAGTAATTTATACTGCTCTAATTGTACTCTTTGTGAAAAACAAGAAAATCATGGGATGCAAAGACCAGCGCTAAACCGACTTGTATTAGGTTATCTTCATCTTCGTAAGGGACCTAATAAAGTTGGGTTTGTAGGAATTTTACAACCTTTCAGTGATGCTGTGAAATTGTTTTGTAAAGAAAATATAAATCTTTTAGTGTCTAAGTATTTGTTATATTATATATGTCCTATTTTTTCTTTATTTTTGTCTTTAATTTTATGATCATTAATACCCCACCATTACCTATGTTTTGGCGGAAAGGTGTAGCTAACCCCATATTCCGAGCTGTATCAGAGGCATGCACACACTCAAAAAACTGACAATTTTGCTAAAGTTACAACTCGAATAGTTTTAAATATCGTACTGATTGTGCACCAATACTGCATTCCTTCGATTACTGACATATAAATGAGGTATTCTGAATAAACGACTCACACGACCAAATCCGTTTAATTTTCGGCCATGGTAGTGCGATCCAGAAAACAGGCCATAACTTTGACATTTGGCAAAAGGTTTCGTTTCTCAAACTGTTTATCTAGGACCCCTCTGCAATCCTGCCAATTTGTGCGGTCAAATATATATATTAATGACATAAACTATGTGTTTTAATAAGATCTATATTTTGTGTTGCAGCTTTTCGTCTATCTCTTATAGTTTACTAGCTATACAAAAGCCATTAAAAATAGAAATGACTTCAGAAGCATTCCCATAAAACTCAGCATGTACATTTCATTTGCAAATATCTTTAACATACAGTATTTTCATCAAAATAGTTAAATCCATTTTTGATAGCATCGAACATTTCGAAAAATCTTCCTTATAAAGAGTAGTAGAGGGATTTTCTTTAAAATCTTTGTGTTGGATCCTTGAAAGATTCGGAATTTAAATATTAAGTTTGGTATTTAATCGACTTTTTATTTTTGAGTTATTTCATGAGATTCATGGAAACACACTTTTTTCTAAAAATGCTTTATTTTAACTTGTTATACAGGGAACCTTAAAACTTGTGTTCCTTTGAAATTTCGGTATCAAATCTTTGAGTGGAATGCAGTACCTTCCTTATCTATGTACGAAGTAGAGGATGTAAAAAAGCGATTGTTTTTGTTTTTATATTAAAATATTTAAAAGTTATTATGTTTTCCAATAGATCCACTGAATAGTAGAATGAAGTAGAGAATGAAAAAATCTGATGTGTTCCATTCACATGACTTTCTCTACATCTCTGCAACAAATTATTGTTAAAAAGCATATTGTTTTCTATTTACATAATGCTAAATGTAAAAAAAATAGCATAAATAGTCTTATTACTTGCCTCCTTGTAAGTAGAAGCGAAATAAGGGAGTACCATAGGTTAAAGTGATAGTCAAAAGCTGGTTGCTATGTGACTGAAATTCCTTTGTTTGTATGGACAGGAGTTGACAAATTCCAGTATGAGAAAAGTATAAGCTTTTCAAAGCTGAAATTAAAAAGAAGGAATGTCTCGAAAAACGATCAACTCCATGAAAAAATGTATATATTATAAATTGTAGGTTTTAAAGTGCTCCACATTTTTTTTACTTATTTATTTTTTCTTTTTGTTTTTGTTTTTTCCATCTCTTACGGTTTAGCAGTTATGCAAAATTCCGTAAAATTCGTCCAGAATAAAGTAGTGTTCAGAGGATATTCCCAGAAAATTCAAGATATACTTTTTATTTCTCAGGTAAATATCTTTCAATATATGATATTTTAACCAAAATCGTTGAAGTCATTTTTGGGAAATCAACATTTTCGAAAAAATTTCCATGTAAAGGGTAGTTTGGGGTGGGGGAATTTTTCTCAAATCATCGTGTTGCATCCCTGGAAGATACTAAACTTAAATACTAAGTTTGGTATTTTACCGACTGTTTGTTTTTGAGTTATCGTGTTCACAGACACACGGACACACTGACACACGGACAAACGGACATACATACACATGGGCCTTTTTATGAAAATGCGTTTTTTGGATACTGGGGACCCTAAAACATATATTTCCGGTGAAATCTCGGTCTCGAATTTTTGGGTGGAGTGCAATACCTTCTCTATACACTTTGTACATAGTACGTGTAGACAAAGTAAAACGGCGATTGTTTTTGTTTTTATATTAAAGTATTTAAAGTTATTATGTTTTCGAATGGACCCATTGAGTAGTAGAATGCTATAAATATGCAAGCAGTAGAGCGTCATTCTCCTGGAAACGATCAATAATATATTGGGAGTAGCTTGTTACACTTAAGAATATTTTATGTTCATGTCAACCAGGTGGAAAATTATTCCGTATCTTTTTACTGATGCAACAGCAGTTTTCTTGAAGGGAAAAAGCTAATGACAAATTAGAAAAGCGGTAGGTTTGACCTGACGTAACCTTCATTGTTGAAGCATCTGGTGGGTTGACAAAATGCTTAAGTGCTTGCAACCACCCACCTGGTAATTAATAGCCCACTGCATGGCCGCACCTTCTCTGACGTAATATTTGTTTAAAATCGTTTTTTAGACTTTTCGAGACTCTTGCAAACAGTGGCGTTCCAGAGAACCTACTACTACTTCTTGCTCGTGGAGTCCCGAGTCTGGAAATATTTTGCTTAATTCTATATTAGCAAGATATCCAGTTCAGTTTGTGTGATTCTCTCTCGCTTAGCTTAACGTCAATTAACCTGGCTGGTCATGTCGGGAATGAAGTGGAAATTATGCTCAAATGATCTCGGGTCAATGGAGTTTAAAGTTACTCCACATTCGGCTTCTCAAGATAGGAGATAACCCCGAAAAAATCCTTATTCGGGTAACTCACACTACGCGAGATTCGAACACGCGACCTCTTGAATGTGAGGAGACACGGTACCAAGGCGGGATTTTCCTTCTTTATATCTTTCTTTCTTTGTTTCTTTTTTCTCTATTTCTTTCTTTCTTTCGTTCTCTCTCTCTCTCTCTCTCTTTCTTTCTTCTTTTGTTTGTTTGTTAGTTTCTGCTGCATCTGCTTTCTCTGCTTGCTTTTAAACTCTCGTTTTATTGTTTTAGAAAAAATACTCTTCTCTTTGCTTATTTGGCAAAACCCCAAAAGAAAGGAAAACAAAAAATAGAGAGGGGGAATTCTCTTACTTGTTTCAAATTATTTACTGTTTTTGAAAAATAGTGTTTTCCAGCCACCATTTGCATACACACACACACACACACACACATATATATATATATATATATATATATATATATATATATATATATATATATATATATATACGGGGAGACATCTCATTTGCTGTATTCCGTGCGCCTTAAAAAACGTAAACATTTGCAAGTCCTCTGTTCGCATGGATTGATTGCTACTTCACTCCACAATCACTTGAATTACCAATCAGCACTCATTGACGTTCGCGATTT
>CM060886.1:11455508-11505508 GCA_030762935.1 Hymenopus coronatus | reverse complement strand
TTAGACTACATACACACAGATTCATTCATACGTCCGGACTCTGTGGAAGGCAAGGAGTAAATAATCTTAACTGGAGAACTAAACCCCTAGCACAGTAGTCAAGTGTTCCTTGATTATCTATAGCAGGCGAAACCATCTGATTGCAGAGAGAGAAACTTTGCTCGCTGCTCCTGTGAATCGCCTACTGTGCACTGCTTGACGAACTGCGCGGAAAATAGCAACAAGAAGAGATTACTTCAGTACACTGGCAGTATGCAGCATTTTGTTTTAAAAATACATAGTCCACTCTTCATAGATTAATATACCCATTTTAGGTCTATTATTGGTGGAATAACATCTCTATTTTATTGTGTCTTACATAATATTTATATTTCCTATATTTGATTGTAATTGCACAAAATAATACAATGATTATCATAGCACAATAACAAGATCCTTAGCTTGGTCAATACCACTGTAAAGCTAACAGTATAAGAATTAATTTGTGAGGAAGAAACTTTCAGATTTATAGGAGTAATTATGAACAGGCATCTTGGTAATTAATTAGTATCGATCAGTGTTACAAAGAAACGTTCTGCTCCTTGTAACTGTCGTACTCACTTTTATGAGATGCATAATGTCTCTGCATATATAGTTTTCTGAGTGTAGAACTTTGCTGCAAACGTAATACTTATTCGGCCACTTTCTATATATAAGAAAGGTTCTTCTTATTTACACATAAACGTAGGAGTCAATGGCCTACGTGAAAGATTGTTTTCTGTTCCCTACATTATAAAGAGATAGATACACGGGTCACTTGTTCATGCTGTCACGTGCTTAACCACTGTATCCACGCAGTAAGCCTTCTTGCTCTAGCAAATATCAAGCGAGCTGGTAACGCCTGAGTACCATTTTATAATTTTCTGTTAAAACAGCGATGCAACGGTGTTGGTAAATCTGAGAAAAGGAGACTATTCGGTTGTATTTTCCTTCCACAACTAAATAAGTACCGTTGCAAATCTGTCAACTAAGAAAAATACAATGTATAATGTTTGTTTATGAAGTTGAAGAAAAAATAGCCGAAGTGAAAGAAAATATATAAAGAAGTCCAGTGAAATAAATGTTGGCCAAAATGGAGCTCTTTTTTTTTTTTTTGGCCTTCGTATGAATAAAGAACACACAGGAGACTAGATAACAGGCAAAACATCTTCCTTATATTTACGTGATACGACTATATGGGTCGGTTGTGTGACTTGGTATCTTGTTTTTATCTTTACACTAAGTTTCGTGCATGTAGGTATTATTACTTTCTCTACACGTAATATGTACATAGTTTATACACAAAGTATTGTAATGCACCCAAAAATTCGATAACGAGATTTCCCGGAAATGTATGTTTTGAGACCCCTGATTCCAAGAAAAGAATTTTTACAAAAATGTCCGTGTGTGTGTGTCTGTAGTATGTGGGCAGCATAGCTAAAAACGCAAAGTCCGTTAGAAACCAAACTTGATATTTAAGTTTGGTATCTTCCAAGGATGCGACACGAAGATTTTGAAGAAATCCCCCAACCCCCAACTACCCTTTACATGGAACTTTTTTTCAAAAATTTTGATTTGCTCAAAAATGGCTCTAACAATTTTGATTAAAATATAGTATATTAAAAATATTTACCTGACAAATAAAATGTATCTGAGCATAGTCTCTGAAGACTACTTTATTCTGGACGAATTTTACGGAATTTTGCACTACTGCTACACCATAAGGGATTTGCAAAAACTTACCACACAAAAAAATGTAGTGCACGTTAAAACACACAATTTATGTTATGCACATTATTTTCGTGGAGTTGATCGTTTTTTAGATATTCCTTGTTATTGGTTTCGGCTTTGAAAAACATACTTTTCTCATACAGGAATTTGTCAAGCTCGTGTCCATACAAACAAAGGAACTTCAGTCACATAGGAACCAGCTTTTGATTATCACTTTAACCTATGGTACTCCCTTATTACGCTTCTACTTACAAGGAAGCAAGTAATAAGACTATATCTGCTAATTTTTTCTCGATTAGCGTGAAGTAGATAGAAGCATAACCTTTTTAACGATAATTTGTTTGCAGTGATTTAGAGAAAGTCATGTGAATGGAACACATCAGATTTTTTTAATAACTTCATCAGCAATTCCTTCATATCACTCCGATATCCACATGGAAACGGCCGCCGTTTTATAACATGGCATTCTGTGGCTAAACGGAGGACGAGTGTAAGTTAAATGAAACGGAAGATTATAGTTTATATAATAAGCATTACTAGCTAACTAACTGAGGGTTCAAACCTCGTTTGTAACAACAGACCTAAAAGATAAGCACAACATCAAAATCACTTAACAGAGTACCTAGAAGGAATCGATCTGTAAATTAATATTTCTGTGAAAGTGTAAACTAGATTTGTAGCTGTTGAATATCTTATTGTAACACAACTAAGGCAGGACACAAAGCAACACTAACGCCACTGGTGGCGGCAGTGTGGACGACTAATGAGGATGTCATATTATTTACAGTGTGCGAGCCCACGCGTCTGTCACGCGCACAGAAACCCGGTAGCTTCCGATGCATTGATGGAGACTTGTAATACAGGATTGGGCAAACGCCACAGAAACTGTGCTCTGTGATCACGCGATTCCATTAACATCGAAAGTCCAGCACCACATATTTTACAGAATTGCTTTCAATGAAGCAAATCTTGCAGATCCAGTTAAATGCTATGACGTAATAACTTAATTGGAATAATAGAACAACTTTCCTTTGGAAAGGCGCAAACAAATTTGTGCTAATTTTTTGTGCGCGAGCAAGCTGGATTTGCAATCCACAAATGTTTGATTCAAACGGTGTTGTGTAAAATGTGAATATGCTGTGTTAAAAATTAAAAATAAATTAAATCTGATATTCAGCAGTAAAACGTTCTTAGTGCTTTGCAGTAGATGATACGAGCATCTGCAGTTTAGAACATAGTAACTCCTGCATTATGCTGAAGACTTACAGTTCAGAGTAAAAGTTCGTTTGAATAATCAATTGTAGAACTTAATGGCATCTTTAAAAGACCTTGACGTATGACGCACACGATAGAGTATGTATGCAACACGGCATTACAGAATGGGGAAATTCCTTTAACACTAGCAGCACATAGAAGATTAATTAGAATATGCCTGATAAGGCTGTTTAATGCCCTATATAACTTCTGTTCTTTGAAATCAAGATACCGAATATCTATCAACTTTATTACGTTTTGCTTAAATATACACACAAAATCAAAATAAATTTCCTTTACATTGCCATAATTACATAGCTAAATGAACTGAATGTATATGCTTTTTGAAACCAAATGTTCAACAACTGCAGCTTTCAACCACAGTACCAGTAATCCTGGGTGCTAGATCTGGCGAATAGGGTGGATGTTTTCAAGCAATTCCAACTGTAATTCATATGTTTTCCCCATTGCAATGACAGAACGATGGGCCGGAGCATTGTCGTGATGAAACAAGATTTTTTTTGTTCTGTTTTGTTTTGCGAAATGAGGTCTTTTTCTTTTCATCTCATCACTTATACGTGGCATTAAGCTTACATCCTGTGCATCCCAGAAAGCAATCGCCATAACCTTGTTACCTGACAAAATTGACTTTGCCTTTTTTGGAGTTGGTTCACCTTGCGCAATACACTGTGATTTACTTTCTGGTGTGTAGTGATGTATCCAAGTTTCATCCATGGTAATAAGCCGTCTCAAAATTCACTGGGATTTTTACGGTAGAGCTCCGCATTCTTAACAGAAACAGTTTTTCTATGCAACTTTTTATTAGGTGTCAACAAACGCGGCACCCATCTTGCACAGACCTTGTGAAAGCCCAAAACATTACTTAAAATGTTACCTGCACTTCTTATGATATGTTTACAGCCTCTGCTATCTCAAACAACTTTAATCTGTGGTCTTCCAGTACTAACGATGAATGTTTTCAATGATCTCTGGAGTTGTCACTTCTACAGGGCTCTAGAGCGAGGCTCATCACTAGTGCTCGTACGTCCCATTTTAAACTCTGCAACACCTGAATATGAAGGGGCAGAATATTTCAATGTTATGTCCATTTCCTCCTTGATTTTTTTAGGCATTAAGTCTTTCAAATGGAAGTATTTAATCACTGCTCGTTTTTCCAAATCCTCCATTTTCATGAAAACTCTAAAGTGGTCTTGTTTAAAATGTTGTCATTCAAAAATTAAACACGCTATTGAAGTGTAACTGTGGATACAAGCTAATCTAGAGTTAAACTTTACGATGCTACCGTCTAACTGGCATAGAGACGCCATATCTGTGTGAGGCCCAGGACTTCGTATAACTATAACTCCATGGCACGACAGCTCACGGGGAACCTTGGCCTACCGCCCGGCCGCTGCGTCCCCCATCTCGGTCCACTACAGACGTCATAGATGGGGTGCAGTATTGGAGGGTGAGACGTGGTCAGCGCCTCGAGCCCCTCCCGGCCGGTTAATGCGGTCCTCACGACCTGGAGCCGCTACTTCTCCATCAAGTAGCTCCTCAATTGGCCCCCCAGGGACCTCACGAGGCTGAGTGCACCCCGGTCCAGGTCTCCCAGCGGGGGAAAAATCCTCACGCTGGTACTGGGGATCGAACCCAGGTCTCCCGCTTGGTAGGCAGCTGCGCTACCACCGCGCTAAGGAGACGACCCAGGACTTCGTATGTACCTAAAAAAATAACAAACTGATATTCTATGTTACTACTGTTTATTAAACCCTTAAAGTTATTAGATACTATATTAAAACAATATAGTATCATTATTTAAATATAGCCATTTTTCATGTCATTTATTCTTCCAGGGTATGTTTATCACTTACACTTTAGTTCTTCCATTCTTTACTCGCAAATAATCCCTACACACACTAATTTTAACTAAATATTAAAAGACAAATAATAATAATAATAATAATAATAATAATAATTTTTTTTACTGCAAACCATGTTGGTAACCTGTAAAATAAATAAATAAATATTAATTAATAGAATAGAACATCTCTTTGCACACTTTTAATACTAATTAAATCCCACAACATTTCATTTCTGCGGTAGTCTATAAATTTTAGTAGCTTTTTGTCGTTTTATTCCATCTTGTACTCATTTATAGAGCTATCTAATTTTTTCTTCTTCTTTTTCTTCTAAAGTGTGTTTATTGACCCCATTGTGATTACTTAGTATCCGGGTAATATTCACATAGTTGTCACCTATTGGAAAATGTTATTATTATAATAATGGTCATATTGTATTCGCGTCCTATCAAAGTAAGTGTTTTACTGCTAGAACAGGCTGAAAATGCCAGGACTTGAAGGCGGTTCTTCCACTCTTCGTGCGGCTGCTCTACCTATTGAGCTACTGTGACAACACGCAAGTGTTTTTACCCGGTCAACCAACTGGTATATCATTTTAATGGCGACTTACGTATAGTAAGCACTTAGTATCCGGTAACTTTGCATTATTATGCCATCTATTGAGACGTTTTATATTATAGTATTATATCAAAGGCATATGTTTTACTGTGAGAACCGGGTGATGCAATGACACAGCCGCAATTTGAACACGGCTCTCCAACCACCATGTGGTTGCTCTAACCATACACTTTCTGTGACTACATGCCAGTATAACATTCAATCCTCCAACTGATTCGTGCTTTGCCCGGTGGCATTTATGTTGAAGACATACTGTTCATTGGGACGCAGCCTACAAGAAATTAGCAAAGCATAAAGATGGCTGACGTTCTAACGATATATACATCCAGGGAAATCGATCATCACACAACCTATTTACGATATGTGCAGTATATGGGCCTTCTTCCTGATTTATGAACATTTATATGTGTATTATATCATATATTTTAGTTGATTTTACTTAACACTGCCATGGGTTTGTCTATCACATATAATAGTTATAGGATTATACAACCCGCCAGCAATGTACAAATAAATATGCAAACAGGAATTTTTTCAGTGACTTAACCGAAACGTTAGTGCAGATACAGGAACATTTTCCAGGTACTGAATTAATTCTTTTAGGAGATTTTAATGCGAGGTTAGGAGGGGAAAACATTTCTCTAACAGGAGGTCATCAATGTTGCGAGGAATTCCGCGAAGGTCAACGAAAGAGCAAGGATAGTTTTATTAATGGGGAGGGAAGACAATTACCAGCTTTTTGTGATGCCTTCTCTTTAGAAATAATGAATGGCAAGTACGGTGAGGCTCGAGAGGGGGAACTCACTTTAATAAATGAAAATGGGGGTATTGTAATAGATTTTATTTTAATAAGTCAGGGTTTAATTGGCAGAATTAGACATTTTGGGTGGGGGATCGTATCGAGTCGCATCCGGTTGCCCTGGAACTGAATATAGAGACGGCCATGGAGGCGCAGCACCTGAAGAGGGGCAAGGGGACGAAGGGGGATTAATTAGTAAATTTATATGGAAACCGGTAGAAACGGAAGTATTTGTGGATGAATAGGGAAAAAGTTTAAGGAAAGGGAACGCAGACGCAGTGGAGGAACTAACACATATAGCAATGGCTGCGGGGACAATGAAAGTCTAAGATAAAACGATTCAGTGTTTGGTATGACCAGCAATACACAAGCAGAGGAGGCTCTGTTAAAACTCAGAAGGGATGGGGGGGGAGATGATAGGAGAATTTTTACAAAAAAGCGCAGGGAGTATAAACAGCTCATACGGGAAAAGAGAGCTACGTGGCAAGACAAAATGTCCCAGAAAATTAGTAATGTTTTAACACGGGGGGATAACGCTGAGATGCTGGAAGTAGTAAAGCATTTAAGAGGCAACCGCCAGGCGCCCAGCGAAATCTCTCCCAGAAAATGGACAATGCATTTTAGGGGAATATTTGGGGAAGGTGAAGGGGAAAGCATTTTTATAATAAGGGAAGTGCAAATTTTGGGAAATCTTGAGATCCCAATACTGGACGAGGAAATATCAGCACGAGAAATAGCACAGGCGCTGAGGAGCCTGAAGGGAGGCTCAGCTCCAGGGTTGGACGGGTCGCCTCCAAAAGTTTGTAAAGCCGCAGCCAATGTTAATGAGTATGGTAGGAGTATGCTCCAGATATGTAACAGATTGTTTATTGAGGGGAATTACCCTACCTGTTGGAGAAAGGACATTATTCATCCTATTTATAAAGGGAAAAGAATTATTGGGAATCCGAAAAACTATAAGGGGGGTTACTCTGTGGCCAATTATGGAGAAATTTTATTGCAGAGTTTTATATAACTGGATAAAAGACTGGGAATCTAAATTTGACAAATTTTAAAAAGTCCAAATGGGTTTCAGAGAAGGACACAGTACCATAGACGCTGCTTTTATATTAGGCACTTTAAGGACGAAACAAATGTTAATTAAGCGGGGAAAGCTTCATTGTGCATTTGTGGACTTTAAGAAGGCATTTGACTCTATCAATCGAAATGCATTATAGTATAAACTAGGCAGAAGGGAGTTATCAAGTAAAATGATTAGAGCATTGCAGGCAATCTATCAAAATATTGAATTCTGTGTAAAGTACGACAGAAACAGGGTGTCGGATAGTTGCCAAAGCTATAGGGGAGTGAGGCAGGGTTGTATTTTATTTCTCTTGTTATTTAATCTCTGTGTGGATGATATTACTGATGCAATGATAGCAGAGAATATCCAAGCACCAGTAGTAGCGGATTTGAAGATCCCAGCACTTTTATACGCGGACGTTTAGTATTGTGCTCTACGACAACGAGACAAACTTAAGAATTATTGCGATGAATGGCATCTTACAGTTAATGTGAATAAGACTAAGGCAATGACTTTAAAAATGGTTCTGTTTATAGCAGGGAGGAGACTTGGACATATGCAGGACAGATACTGGACAATGTTAAATCTTTTCTGTACTTAGGACTCACATTTACAATAAACGGAAAACACATTGACTTCACGAAACACAAGGCAAGGATGAAAGCGGCGGAAGCTCTCCGGATATGCTGCAGAATTCCGAATATATCCATAACCTTAATGGAAACTGTATACTGAGCGACAGTTAGATCCACGATGACATACGGAGGAGAAATATGGGGTGGGAACAAACAAGGAACCTGGATCAAGTGAGGACCCAATTTTTGAAAGGAATTCTGGGTGTAGGGAGGGGTACAACAAACTGCGGAATAATGAGGGAATTCGGGGCACACAGTGAAACGATAGAGTGCAAAATCAGGGCAGTCAAATATTGGATGAGAATCGCTCACGGAAACCAATCTGTAATTAGGGCAGGCTACTACCGTGAACAGTTGCGAGTGGTAGGTAAATCGACGTGGGCATGAAAATTAAAGAAAGGGTTGGAAACCACTGGAATGGGATACATTTGGATGGCCGGGTAGGCAAAACAGACGGAGTATTTGGAGAAAAATCAAGAACCAGCTCTGTGATATTGACAGACAGCAAAACATTGCGGAATGGACAGAGAAGGTTTCATTAGAAGTACAGTCTGGATTAAAATCGCAGTGGGGTATGGAGCAATACATCAAAACAGGTGCCAAACTCATTAGAGAGGGGCTCGCGTGGATTAGACTAGGAGCATGGAGGAGCACAAAAATTGCTAACGAGAATGGTACGAGAATCTGTCCCATTTGCGAGGAGGAAGAGTCGTGGATCCACATCTTGGCAAATTGCAGGGTACGGAGGAATGGCGGGAAAAATATTTACCGCGATTTTTTACCACCGCGAATGTAGAGTAGAAGCATATTGGACGCTGCTAGGTAAATGTATACTTAAGGCAGGACAGCTGAGATCTGGGGAGGCTGCCAATAGAGAAGGGGGGGGGGAGGGGTAAAAACAACTAAACAAAAGTGCCTTCAATGTTTTACAATATATATATATATATATATATTATGTTATACTTATGTTATACTTAGGTCACTGTTGCGTTATGGTTTTATATATTGTGTATATATTATGTGTATATATTTCTTTTAAGTGTAATTTCTATTTTTAAGGTGGACTCCGTGCTGTAAATTTAAACTGCTGTATTTGACTATCTGTGTATCTTTATTTTCGGGTTTACTCTTTTAATTCTTTATTATTGTTTTAATATTGCTTTTTAGTGAGTATTACAAAAGCACGTACGATCTGTGGACCCTTGCGATTGTTGAAATTCTATGTATAATATTGTTATGTCAATAAATACACCTATTCTGAAGAACAACAGTTAATATGTTACAATAAAGCTACAATATGATTTCGTCGTACTTAACTTAACCCAAACAATTGGACATCTTAGTTTCCTTCTGCACAGGTCTTCTTCTTTTTCTAAAACTTAAACTGCATACAAACAGACAGCGCATAGCCAAACAATTGCAAAAATAATTTAGATTTGAAACTGCATAGTAAGACCTGATAATTAATAACAGCCTCATAACCTAAACCTATAATTATGATTAAGAAGTTGAATACTCAAACAATAAATCTAATTAATATATAACTAATATAACACAGCTGATACAACTAAAATAGTAATACATACATACATATATATATGTGTGTGTGTGTGTAACAATATATAATAAAGTTATAATCAGAGCGTATGTTGCTGACTAAGTGATCGTAATACAAAGTTTGAATACCAGGTATAATAAACGAGGGCGCCAATTCGTGATGTAATAACCTAATTTTTTCAATATATTTAAAAATCACGTATTTGCGGGGGAGTTGCTGGCTGTGAATGGAACATAATGCCCGGAATAACGCAAGATTGTGGTGACTTATCTCATAATGGTGGACAAATTTCAAAATTACACTTTAGTAATCTCTGGTATGCTTATTAACATTCGAATGTTGGTTTACTAACAGTTGGGTTTATATGCTTTAAGGATTTGGAATAATGGTTTTTTCACATAAGCCGTGTGTAGGACAGGAGTTGGATAGGTAGAGTCAGACTGAAATCCAACTCCTGTCCTACACATAGCTTGTGTGAAAAAGCAATTATTCCACTACCAATTGACCATGATAGTTGGCTATACTATGAATCATGGGTCAAAGGTACACAGATCTGGACACGTGAAAATCTTAATGAGAGCTAGGAAGCGAGTTGTACTTTCAGATAAGCAGTTCATCAGTCGATTCATGCATGCTGGAAGAGTGCCTGTCACAGGCAATGTCAAATATCTGTCACCTCTCATGCACCTGCACTATACGGAACTGCACTAATAAACATGTGTTTTAATAGATATATTCATATCCACAGAACATCTATACAAATGGTTTGCTATATAAACAAAGTCAATTGTCTGCCTACAATTCTTCCTCACCTGGCAGTCCTTCGCCTTTGCTCACGTCATTGTCATCATTAACGCTATCGTTACTTTCTGCACCATTATCCTGGATTAGAATTCTTTCTATTTGATGTTCTACAATTCTTTCTAATAATTTTAAATGCTCCTAACATGTCGACATACATTTTCCCATTCTGGCCTGCTAATTTCTGCAATTCGCAGGCTACACAACTGTTTCACATCTTTTAATTTAAAAGTGATATATTAAATTTTATTTTTCTTTCTTTCTTTTCTTTGAGAACCCTGAAAACGGAACTCAGTGAAATATCAGTTGCCTTGGCTATTCTTTCTTTCACTTTCTACAAGTTTTTGAAGAACTCGGGGAACATACATTTCTGTCTTCATCTGTGCATATTTTTTCATGAAGTCAAGAACATTTGCAATTACTTCTCTGCTCTGACTAAGTAATACCTTGCCACTTAACTTTGAAAACGTAGGAGCCATTGTTAAAATAAATAACATGAACACTATTTACTGCCCACTTTGATTACGGAATATGTGGAACACTTTCTTTACAGACTACAAAATTTGCTCACTATGACTTTAAGTAAGCAAAGTACCATATCACAAACTCTGATAAGCTAGGATCGGTAGCTGGGTTGGCGGTCAGGGTCACGATTTTAGAAGTTTTGCGCCGGCAATACAACATTGTAAGTCACCATTGGGGTTGTCACCTCAAAATAATTTGAGATCACCTTGTGGTTTACCGGTAAACATACGAGTCAGGTGAGAAATTCAATGTTGTACCGGCATGTTACCATGGTAGCTCAGTAGTAGAGCAACCGGCTAGATATCGGGAGATCCGTGGCTCAAATCTCGGCTATGACATTGAAGCTTTAAGGATTTGTTTACATGCTCCAAAGAAACATTTATAAAGAGAATGTAATGATTTAGTAATTGCGAAGTACTCAAATGCGCCTTAGTGTGGAACAAAAGATTGTCCTAAGATTTGTATTTTGTACATTTCGAAATATTATCCTGAAAAATGGAATGTGATAGCCGGGACCAGCGGCTGCCTTTGCTCCAATTCTAACATACTGGCACAACAATCATATCCTCAACTCACATTCGTTCTTTTAACCACAAGGCATTTTCGAATTTCTTTTGAAATAACATGTCCCAATGGTGACTTATAATGACATAAGTCTTTAAGCCCTGGACATTACAGGTAATCTCTGGCCAATACTTTTTTCGCACATTTTGTGTGTAGACTAAAGTTGGAAACGTAACTCAGATGCCGTAGCCGGAATTTGAATCACGATCTGCTTTGTGCGAAGCGAAAGTATGATAACTGCTGTTCACCTTGTACCAATCAACGAATATCTAACCGCCCCGTCGAGATATTAGCAAGTAGTTAAAGTAACGTTAAATAAATAGAAAAAAACAACAAAAAAAAAACAACAATGCATTAAGCAAAAACAACTTCGGGCTAGTTGCGCGCGAAACGCCATATGTCAAGTTGTAGACTCGCTCCTATGTTGCATTCTGGATGCAGGAGTTGACGTCATACATCATTATTCTGTGTGGAGCAGGAAGTTGAGATGTAAAACATTGGACGTGAGCTTCAACTGTTTCATGTCTAACCGTGCATTGAAGTCACCTGACCCACTTTAATATTCACAGCAGCACTCTCCACTCTTGGGACAAACTCTTGATATTAGATTTCATAATGTGGCCGTGGAATACGTAAGAGATGGGACCCGGCTTGAAGAAATGTGTACGAAAAGCACAGCTGCTGCCTGCCTGATGTGCTTACAAAACAGCTTTCTTCGGAGACAACTTGACAGTGACATCAAGGTGTGTAGTGACAGTACTAACGTTTAATATGCCAGTGAAGACAATTGCGTTTAATAATAAATTACAAGCTCTTGCTAGAATTTGACAAACAGGTGAAGTCATCCGTAATACCAAAAGGAAAAATCTGATGTGTTCCATTCACATGACTTTCTCTACAGCTCTACAACAAATTATTGTTAAAAAGCTTTTGCTTCTAATGGAGAAAAAATTAGCAGAAATAGTCTTTTACTTGCTTCCTTGTAAATAGAAGCGAAATATGGGAGTAGCATAGATTAAAGTGATAGTCAAAAGCTGGTTGCTATGTGAACTGAAGTTCCTTTGTTTGTATGGACAGGAGTTGACAAATTCTCTATGAGAAAAGTGTTTTTTAAAGCTGAAACCAATAACATTGAATATCTGAAAAACGACCAACTTCATGAAAAATATGCATTTAACTTAAATTATGTGTTTTAACGAGCTGTACATTTTTTGTGTAGTAAGTTTTTGTCCATCTCTTACGGTTTAGCAGTTATGTAAAATTTCGTAAAATTCATCCAAAATAACGTAGCCGTCAGAGGCTATTCCCAGAAAATTCAAGATACACATTTTATTTTCCAGGTAAATATCTTTAATATACGATATTTTAATCAAAATCGTTAGAGCCATATTTGAAAAAATAAACATTTTCGAAAAAAGTGCCATGTAAAGGGTAGTTTGGGGTGGAGGATTTTTCTCAAAATCGTGTCGCATTCCTAGAAGATACTAAACTTAAATACAAAGCTTGGTATTTATCTAACGTTTCGTTTTTGAACGATACTGCCCGCCCACACACACACACACACACACACACACACACACACACACACACACACAGATATACACACAGGGACATGCTTCTAAAAAATTTTTTTTTTATTCAGGGATCAGGAAGTCTCAAAATATGTATTTATGAAATCTCGGTATCGAAGTTTTGGATGGAATACAATACCTTCTCTATCCACTATGTACATTGTACATACGGGCAAGGGAAAGTAAAAACAACATTCTGGTGCTCAATAGATTTACTATGATTTTCAAATTATTGTATTAATAGTTACTTAACATAAGAAAAAACGGTAAACATTTGGGGTTGTATTCTATATTCACTCACTACCTACTAGCATATTCTGTGAGCCGTGCTAGTGTTATCATATGAACTGCTAAGACTCGTGAACCGCGTCTATTTATACTTATTCTCTACTACATCACCTATAGTAGGTGGAGGAAGTATTTTATTTCACCCAAAATTTCAATATAGAGATCTCAGCTGAAATAAATGTTTCGAGAATCACCGATCTGAAAAAGGGAATTTATCGGTGTGCGTGCGCGTGTATGAACAGTATAATTCAAACAGGAAAACTCTATAAACAGACAGGATTTTCATTTGATTAAAAGCTTTGTGCCAAATTTTTTGAAGGTCCTATATTTACATACCAAGCATTTATCGTAATTTACGTTTCTAAGTTGCTTACAAAATCACACACACGAATCTTGCTCTAAAAATCACCTTTTTTTGGGCATTCAGAAAGTCTAAATACTTGAATTACCGTCATCTAATTTTCGAGTGGAATACTATACTTCTGCATACGTAAGGAACCGAGCACGGTTATGGGTGCGATTTAGTATTTGAGAGATGCCGAGCTCTCTTAGCAGCGACTGCTCATCCTGACCGATGTGTTTTTCGTAGTTTCCAAGGGGTCGGAAGGCGAATGCTGGGGTGGTTGCTAAATCCAGGATTTCCTATCCATTTCGCTTCCTTCTCACCTTTTAGGTGTCCTTCCAGGTTCGTAGTCTGAGGTGGTGCTGGCAAATGGCGCAGTTACATATAGAATGGAAAGAATATTCCCTCTGGACACTAGAAGGCTGTCAGATCGATGGATCGCTGGATCGCCTTCTCCGGCAGTCTGACGAATCCTTGGGCATGGAAATGTTAGAGACTTCCGCGCGTTTCTGTGGCCTATGGCCTGTGGCTTTATATACTTCCTCCACTTCATCACTTACTGCAAGAGATATAGCCACATTAGATCCGTGTATGCTACAGAGTCCCATCCAGAATCTATTCTTTACCTTAACTTTAATTACGAAAGTATGTAGAAAAACCAAATTCATCTGTAGATGAGAAAAAAAGTGTATTCTATTCACATGACGTACACTACTTATTCTACAATAAACTGTTTCACAAAAGTTTATTCTTCTATGTTCTTCATCATATGTAACATAAATATTAGAGGAATTGGTTTAATTGCATATTCTCTTAAACGTTCAAGGGACATAAATCGATAGTTACTCGTACTATGTTAAAGCGATAGTTACATCTTTTAAAGGCTGGTCGCTTTGTAATGATATTGAAATTCAGTTCCCTTTGCATGGCCAGGAGTAAAATAAATGAAAAAGGAATGACAACTTCCTATTTAAGAAAAGTGAAAGTAATAGAACATTTAAAACAACAAGGAACTTCTCGGAAATGTTTAACTCCACACAAAAATGGTTTGACATAAATTATTTGACGATCTAAGGTAAGTTTCTTGTGAAGTAAGCTTTTGTCTGTCTTTGACGGTTTATCAGTTATATAAAAGTCATTGAGAATGACCAGGACTCCAGAGGTTATTCCCAGAAAATGCAGAATATTCGTTTCATTTGCAATGAAAATATTATAAATATGTGCCATTTTAATCAAAATCGTTTGAGCAGTATTTGGAAAAATCTGCATTTTCGAAAAATGTTGCTGTAAAGGTTAGTTTTGAGTCGGGTATATCCTTGATGGTCTTCCCGTCACGTTCTCAAACCTAACATCAAGTGATCTAACGAAAGCACAGGTCAGGGAGCACAAGTATCGCACCAGCTATACTTATTATATTACTTCCCCAATTTTAGAGAGATATCGCTGTATTCCGATAAATAATCCAGTGCATTCAAGTTTGAGCTGCCACTGTGTTCAAGCTATCTTATCACTAATAAAATGTATATTTTGAAATTTCTGTGTTTAGAGCGTCAAATCCTTTTTATTGTAATGAATTTTCTATAACTTATAAACCATAAGAGAAGGGCTAAACATATTGCCAAGGAATAAGTAAATCTTAACAATGCTTAACATCCCATTTTTAATAAAGTAATTTTATTATTTATGATACTATAACTAAACAACTAAATCAAATCTTTTAAATTCAACAAAAATAAAAGTTTATAATTCATTATTTGTATTTACTCATATATGGACGAGGTATCTATTATGGGTCTTACAAATTTTACTACACATGAACAGTAGAGTAGTAGCTTTATTACTTTCTCTAACACGCGTGCACACTGTGCATGGTAAGTAAAGAGAGTATCGTATTCCAACCAAAAATTTGATAGCGAGATTTCACCGGAAATACACGTTTTAGGGAACCCTGTATAAAACAATTGGAAAAAGGTTCGCGCGCCTGTGTGCTCGTGTATCTGTAAACACGATAACTCAAAAAATGAAAAGTCGGTAAAATACCAAACTTTTTATTTAAGTTTAGTATCTTCTACGAACATTTTGAGGAAAATTTCACACTACCTATTATCTATACGGAAAAAAAAAGTTTCGAGTATTTTGACTCTGTCAAAAATGACTAACGATTTTGATAAAACAAATACCGCATATTAAATATATTTACATGGCAAAACGAATGTATATCTTGAATTTAAAGACCTCTTCATTCAATGATTTTGCATAACTGGTAAACCGTAAGAGATAGACAAAAACTTCCTACACAGCAATTTAGGGCTCGTTAAAACACACAATTTATGTCATTTAATTTTTTTTGGAGTTACCTATTTTCGACATATTCCGTTATTGGTTTCAGTTTTAAAATACTTGAACTTTTCCCACACGGGAATTTGTCAACTCCTGACCATTCAAAGAAACGACCTTCAATCACCTAGCCACAGCTTTTAAACCATTTGACTATCGCTTAAGCCGGCGTATCCTCTTATAAAGAAGTAATTAATGCGACAATTTCTGCTATCTTCTGTTTACCTTGATTAGCACGAAATTGAAAGACGTGTCAACTTTTTACTTTCTCTAGCCCCGTATGTACAATGTACATAGTGGATAGAGAAGGTATTATATTGCACTCCAAAATTCGATACTGAGATTTCACTGGAAATACATGTTTAAGGACCCCCTGAATCCAAAAAGAAAAAGCATTTTAGAAAAATGCCCGTGTGAGTTTGTATGTGTGTGTCTGTGGGCAGAATAGCTCAAAATGGAAAAGTTCGTTGAATACCTAACTCCAAATTTAAGCTCAATATTTTCCCTCCATTCCCAACTGCCCTTTACATGGAAAAATAAATCGAACATTTTGATTTTCTTAAAAACGGCTCTTACGATTTTGTTTAAAATCTCTTATATTTAAGATATTTTACATGACAAATAAAATGTATGTCTAGAGTTTTCTGGGAATAGCTTTTGAAGGCCCGTTTAGTCTGGATGAACTTTTCTGAATGTTGCATGACTGGTAAAACGTAAAAGATAGAAAAAATTTACTACACAGCAAATGTAGATCTCGTTAAAATTTATGTAATTAAATGTTTTTCATAGAGTTTGCCGTTTTCAAGATATTCCTCGTTATTAGTTTCAATTGAGAAGTACTTATACTTTTCTCAGACAGGAAGATTCCGGTTTTCTTTTGTTCTACTCCTGGTTAAGCAAAGAAGCGATTTGTAATGGAAATCGCATAACGAAAGTTTTTAAAACATAACACTATCACTTTAATGTATTCCTTTAGTTTCTTTCTTCTTATACAGAATTAAGTAAATAAGAACTTTCTACTAGTGTTTGTCTCGATTAGCATTGTGCGGAAAGAAAAATAATCTTTTGTAAGAAGTTTGTAGAGCAGCTAGAGAAAGTCGTGTGAGTGTAGCACATAAGATTGTTTAACAATTACAATTTTCCGTTACTTTATTATAAATATTTTGAAGTGCCAAGTCAACAGTATTTTGTTCCCGCGATGTCGAATAAAGAATATGAAATTTCAAAGCAGCACTTCAGCCTCTTAATTCCGCTTGAATCTACATCGAAATGTGCAAGAAAGGCATGTTTATTTAAGAGTGTTTAGCAGAAGAGATTCAAATTAATGATACATAATTTTTATTTTTAATTCATATTCTGTGTTTGCCTTTATATCTATTAGCATTCTATTTCAAAGCTTGATAACGGAATTGCTTCCATTAATAAAAATTAAAATATGATACTATTTGAATGTTTTGTTAAAGTTAAGACAAAATAAAATGTTATGAAAGAACAGAATAAACTTTAATTCAAAATCTTCTCGGGCTTCTAGCCAGGTAAAAACTTGGCTTGACACCAACGTTTCGAAGAAGTGCATCTTCCTCGTCTTCAGGGTGAACTGATGGTTTGAGCTTGCGGAGACTGGTATTTATAAGCTCAAACCATCAGTTGACCCTGAAGACGAGGAAGATGCACTTCTTCGAAACGTTGGTGTCAAGCCAAGTTTTTACCTGGCTAGAAGCCCGAGAAGATTTTGAATTAACACGTCGCCAGGAAAGCTTCAGTTCTTATTTTAGAATAAACTTTATTTGCTGTCAAGAGCTGCCTCAATCTTTTGAGACAACAGGTTTTACCAAACTGAACGTTTTGTCAAATCTTAACTTATATTAATTTATACAAGAAAAAGCAACGCTTACTCCAACTCTTATATACACACTTCTTTCTCTCTTCCTTTTTGGTAAGTTAGTGTTATTGAACCAAGTGAATCATATCAGACGATATGCAATAAATGCGCGCAATATTGTGGTCAAAAGAGTCAGAGCGATCTGAAATTTCCTCTAAACATTAAGTAACAACCTATCACGCCTAAACCATGTCTTACGATATCCGCAAAACAATTTATCAGTTAATTTGCTGTCCTGAAAATTAATTATAAATTTCAAAAATTCCCCAAATATTCTGTCCAAATATTGTACCAAATAACAAAACGTGTGTGAGGCATTTTTAATGTTCCATTTAACTGTTCCTGTAACTGTATCTATCTGTGCACTGTTGTAATTGGGTTTCTGTTTATCTTCGCAAGATCTCTCTTCCTCTATCTCTTTCTTACTCACATTCACATGCACACACTCATTCATATTCCCAGACGCGGGTAAGGATAGGAAATATTCTTGGCTAGAAAAAAAATGCCCCACCTCCAGCCGAGAATCAAACTTAGAACCCCTTGCACAGCTCTACTGAGTTAAAAGGACTAAGTAGTGTTTATGGACTTTACTTGTATAATGTTTTCACAAACTCAATAATAACTAAGGTATTTCAAATGTTTAGTTTTGTGTACATATCATCTTTCCCTCGGTGGGTAGGTGCCCATTTTCGTAAGTGAATTCTAAGACACACACATAGACACACATAGATACAGACAAACACACGCAGACACACAGACATACAGACACACACAGATACACACAGACAGACACACATAGACACAGACAAACACGCACAGACACACACATAGACACACACAGATACATACATAGACACACACAGACACACACATACAGACACACACAGTCAGACACACACATAGACACACACAGACACACACAGACTCAGACAGACACACACAGACACACACAGACAGACACACACAGACACACATATAGACACACGCAGACTCAGACAGACACACACAGATACACACACAGACAGATACACACAGACACACATAGACACAGACAGTCACAGACACACACAGATACACACAGACACACATAGACATAGACAGTCACAGACACACACAGATACACACAGACAGTCACAGATACTCACAGATACACACAGACACACACAGATACACACAAACACATACATAGACACAGACAGACACACATACACATATACACAGACATACAGACACACACAGATATACACACACATAGACACACACAGACTCACACAGACATACAGACACACATAGCCACAAACAGTCACAGGCACACACAGATACACACAGACAGTCACAGACACACACAGATACACACAGACAGTCACAGACACACACAGATACACACAGACAGTCACAGATACTCACAGATACACACAGACACACACAGATACACACAAACACATACATAGACACAGACAGACACACACACATATACACAGACATACAGACACACACAGATATACACACACATAGACACACACAGACTCACACAGACATACAGACACACATAGCCACAAACAGTCACAGACACACACAGATACACACAGACAGACTCACACAGACATACAGACACACACAGATACACACAGACACACATAGACACAGAGAGTCACAGACACACACAGATACAGACAGTCACAGACACACACATATACACACAGACACAAACAGATACACACAAACACATACACATAGACACAGACAGACACACACATATACACAGACATACAGACACACACAGATATACACACACATAGACTCACACACAGACTCACACAGACATACAGACACACACAGACATACAGACGCACACAGATACACACAGACACACATAGCCGCACACAGATACACACACAGACACACACAGAGCACACATACAGACACACATACAGACACACATATAGACACACATACAGTCACACATATAGACACACACATACAGGCACAGACATAGACACACACACACAGAGACACACACAGACACCTACATACACACGGACACCACACATAGACAGAGACATATTTCAGTTATTATAACAGCAAAAATCACATAACTTTTTCTTATTATTTTGTCTCAAACTATTGTTACAAAAGCTCACTTATTTTCGCTCTACTTATATATATATATATCGCATAAACATTTGCAGATATACTTTTACTGTGTACTTGGTTGTGCATACGCGGGAATAAGGGGTGATTGCACAGGCTAAAGGGATAGTCAAATATTTCAACAGTGGTCGCTATGCATTGCCTTGCTTGACTAGCAGAAATATAAATTAATAGTGGAATTCCATTTGAGAAATGTATAACTATTTCAAAATTGAAAAAATAATTAGGAATATCTCGAAAACATTAATTTGATATAGATTGTGTGTTTTAACCGGACCTACATTATTTATGCAGTAGGATATTTTCTATCTCTTATTTTTACCAGCTATGCTGAAATCATTCAAAATTAGCGAGATTTAAGAGGTCATTCCAAGAATATCCAAAATGTGCATTTCACTTAGGATATGAGATATTCAATATATGATTTTAATCAATATCATTAAAGCCGTTTTTGAGATAATTAACATTTAAAACGTGCTACATACAAAGGGTAGTTTGGGGTTGGGGGATTTTCTCGAAAATCTTTGTGTATCATCTTTGGAAGATGCTGAGCTTAAATTTTGAATTTGGTATTATCGAACTTTTCATTTTAAAGCTATGCTGTTCACAGACACAGGCACCTCCCGCAGAGGGAGCATTTTTTTTTTTTTTAAATGTGGATTTGGGATTCAGACGCACAGGAAGTATTTTATAAAAAAATGTGGATTTGGGATTCAAGAGAGCACAAATATCGGTAAAATATCGGTATCGAATTTTTAGGTAGAATCAATACCTTCTCTATCTGTCATGTATCGTGTACGTACATGACAGAGAAAGTAAAAGTAATTTCAGCCATTCTTGATTAAAATTAACAACCACCTAGGTATAGATAAAATTCTGGGTGGGTCATTATACAATCTCGTATTTCTTATTCATACAAACTATTACAAGAAAAACTTCGGTTACGATTTTAGAACAGACATAATTGGTATTTAAAATGGCCAAATTCTGTTTCTGCAACGAGTGGCACATAATTCGGTCATTCAGCTATATTTGAAAAGAATAACTGTTACATTTCTATTTATCCTCTGGGAACATGTCTCCAAAAAGATAAATAGAGTGGTTAAACTTTGGCATTCCTTCGTTTACGTGAATTAGATTAGAATATTTAAAACGGAAACGTAATGAACAGGAAGCAACATATGGAGCAATTGATTACATTTATTTTTCTAATACATGTTACTGAAAACATAGACCTTTTTGCATTTGTGTTATGTAAGCTTATGGTATTCGCCATTCAGACTGATTCACTTGTTAAGCTATATGGATAGCTGTTAAATTTAGGACATTGTGTCCGTAAGTTCTATGTGTTATGCTTTCCTCACAGTATTAACTCATTAGAATTGCCATTAATAACTTGACTGATTACAGGTAATTGAAAAAAAGCCATCTTTAGGAATCAAATGTGCTCTTTGATCCTATCCTGACACAATCATTGAAAAGAAAAACGAGACTGTTGAGAGAGTTCCTAATCCATTATAGGTAAAGAAATTCACAACATGGCACTTTATCACCAGAATTAACAGTACTTTTGGGACAGTTTAATACAAATCACTTAAATGTACTAATCTAAACGAATTTTAAGAATGTTTTCTCCCGAGAGTTGTAAAATTCAATATGTGAACATCAATTAACAAGATGGAGTTGAAGAATTCTGTATCTTTAAACATGTATTTTTTTTCTTATAACTCATAGCCATAAATGCAAATTAAATACACAAATAAAACGATAATTTCTTCTCTTTTCTTACTTATGCTGAAACAACTCGATTCGATAAGGCTGAATAGTAATATATTTTGAAGTATTAGTAACTATATAAATAATAATCAGTGTTTGTTGCTGTAGAACTTCAAAATGTTAGATTACTTTTACTAATTTGTGCAAACTTATAAAGAAGAAAAAGGATACGCTTTATATATATTGCAGTGCTCCTAATAATAATAATAATAATAATAATAATAATAATAATAATAATAATAATAATAATAATAATAATATTCAGCAGAAGTAAAATTACGCAAAAAATTACTTGAAAGGAAATGTGTATTTCATTAGTTATTTGGTATTGTACTCGTATACAACACGTTTTGTTTTCGCTGCGTGTGTTGAGTGCACTTCCACCGAAGTTTACTTCTTACAGAGAAGACAAGATAAGTTTGTCCGACTTTGCCCCTTGTTTACTGAATAACTCATAAGAGTTAGAAACTCAGTACGGATTTCAGAGAAATGGGTAATCAATTAACCCACCTTGTGATTCCTGTGTGCGGAAAATAAATCTGGCAGAAATCACTAAGTCTAAAATCCGTGTTTTGAGATACAACGTTTTAAAGTTTGGCTTAGTTCTAAACATCTGTTATCGCATTGCTAAACTTCAAACACACCTTAAATATATGTATACCTTTTAGTCATTAATTTAAGTACAGTTTTAATCCTTTTTTCTATATAGAGCTGTAACATTTCTTAAAACTTCCAAAATATTGGACTGAGTGACTTCTGCCAGAAGAGTAAAAGGCAGTTTAAAGAAGATAGGTAGACCACTGGATTATGAACTAAAGAGTTCGTTATTTTTCATAGATGTATTAGCTGTTGTCTAACATGTCTCTTCTTGACATTTTAGTAGCTTTACACAGAATTTTTTTTCAGTGCACGGATAAACGAAATGCATGTATAAAACTATTTGCATCAACTTGCAACAATATTTGAAATTGGATGTAGCCTATGATTAACCGCTAATTTGAAAACTTTAATATAAGGTATTTGATTATTTTTAACAAACTAAAATCATAATATACCTTATAATAACATAACAACAAATAACGTATACTACTCGTTTCAGATATAGAAGAAAGAATAGGTATTTTAGAAATCTGTCTTTTTCATATCTGCAGCATTTTATTTTCAAACAATTAACACTTCTCTCTTCACTGTCCTTAATTTTGTTGCACAGAATTGCTCTAGACAGACCTGATAAACCAATAAAGTCCTCAAACTTAATCTCCTTCTCATTACAGGTGAAGTATTCTTCCTTTTTCTTGCAGATCGAAAGGTGTTTATACAGTCATGCATAGTGTAAACTATCACATTCCATCGTAGAATAACCAGACTCGAGGAACTTTTGTTCAACCAAATTTATGTTAATGTTCTGAAAAACATTGTAACAAACGGGTAGCTACATATTGTTTTCGATTTTGAACCATCACAAGTATCCGAAAAAAGAAATAATTCATTTACTGTTTGTGGTAACAGGTAAGAAAGACTTCAGTACTTAGTTTGTGCCAGGTGTAAAAGTGTATACTATTTGATGAAGCTCCCTCATACTCTGTTAGGTTGCAAGTACACCGGGGCAGCTTCACTACTTGGGGCTTGTAACACACTGTGTAGGTCGGAAATTGCAGTCATAAGCATGTCTTCTTTGGAAGGTCTTGATGACTTCTTGTTCCATTTTCTTACGATCTAGATATTTGGGCCCCAGTTCTTAATTTAGTTCTCCTTGAGCAACTCTAAATATGGTGCCAAATGAGCACTTTTTAAGCTTAAAAATAGTTATAATCTTGGCAAAAAATTAATTTGCATGTTGTCATACTTGCTGCTTTCTGAGCTATTTCCTTACACTCTTGTTCATAAAGAGAGTGCATCTTAGATATAGACAGCTTTCTATCCAAATTTTTCTTCTGTGAAGATGTCATAATATAAATAGACTGCAAATAGGACGTTTTTCAAAATGTTGCTTTATTTTTTCTATCTCGTTGAAAGAAAATGTTTTTCTAGTGGATGTTTCCCTCTAGATCACGAGATGATCCATTTATTTTCTCATAAACTTTTTTTCAATGGCCCATTACTGATACAACTGTATTTAGGAAAACATTCTGCATACTTTTTCATGAAAAATAATCTTTTTGCATTCATTCTTTCTTTTCCAACTTTTTTAGCTATTCGACGCTAAGGCAACAAAGTTTGCTCCGTTTTAATATAAAATCCTTTCGCCTAATATAATCACGTATAGCCCAATATAGATGTTTGTTCTCCCTCTTTCAGTAAGCATTGTCAGCACTTAAATTGACAGTTGCAACTAATTCCCTAACTATTTCTTTTATGATGTTGCGGTTCCAAGTTGATGGGTTAGGATTATTGCATCTGTTTCTTTTGTTTACCACATAATATTCAATACCTAAAAATTATATTTCAAATATAGCCTACATGTTTGTTCATAATTTCTATTTATTGATCTGGAGATTTATATTTTATAATAGAATTGTTAGTATTCTCACTTTTACTTTCTCTATACGAACTTTGTATATAGTGTATAGAGAAGGTATTGCACTCCACCAAAAAATTCGATACCGAGATTTCACCGGAAATATAAGTTTTAGGGTCCCCTGTGTCCAAAAAAAAAGTGTTTTCAGATAAAGGTCCGTGTGTGTGTCCGTGAGTCAGTGTGCTCGTGTGTCTGTGAACACGATAACTCAAAAAGGAAAAGTCAGTAAAATACCAAACTTGGTATTTAAGATTAGTGTCTTCCAGGGATGCGACACGAAGATGTTGAGAACAATTGCCCCACCCCAACTACCCTATACATGGTACTTTTTTCGAAAATTTTTATTTTCTAAAAATGGCTATAACAATTTTGATTAACATATCATATATTAAAGATATTTACCTGACAAATAAAATGTATATTTTGAATTTTCTGGGAATAGCCTCTGAAGACTACTTTATTCAGGGTCAATTTGTTGCAGAGATGTAGAGAAGGTCATGTGAATGGGACACATCAGATATTTTTACGTTAATTTTAAGATTATTGTATTAATTAATTTCAGTATATTGAGGTCAAATAGTAGGTAATTATAGTTACACAAAACTCCAATTGGAAAAAGCAATAGAATCTTTCGCTTCTTCATTTAGAAGATAACATGTATGCACTAGCCCAGGGAGGCACTGCACCACGATAAAATATTACCTTGGGACTGCCTCTGCGGTAGAGTGGTCAGCGAGCAGACATCAACCAGAGGTTGCGGGTTCGATTGCCGGCTGAGTTGAGAATTTTTCTCTAGTTAGGATTATTCCCTTTCCTTCATAGAGTCTGGAAGTTTGGATATGAGTGAATTTCGGTGAAAATAAGAAGTTAAAGAAGATAAAAACTACAGTAATTTGTTCTAAAGTTCAAATAATAATAATAATAATAATAATAATAATAAAACAGCAATGTTTCAGTCACATCCCCGATATGACCCTAAAGTTAAAGGGAGTGAACAAACAAACAAAATTCTGATTCCGTGTTCTCCGTGTTGATGATCATAGCGTTTTTTTTTTTTTAAGTAAAATTAGCTTCTCCCTTCATCAGCATCAACAGATGTAGGCGCTGATACTGAAGCATACTCGAGTGCCTGGAAAATTCAGACAGCAATAAATCACCCAATTACTCAGATTATATAAGCAGTTCACGATAGTACTGGCTTTGTCTTCAACTGTGCAACTTACAATATGCTGAAATACTCATTTGTATTATGCTTAGAGCTATTAGCCTCGGGTTTATTTACATTTCTTGCACAGCATTTTGTAGCACATAAAGCCTCATGTCCGTTCTGAGAAACTACCCTACCTAGGCTGAAATAGAAACTTACTGAGAGTACAAGTTGGTGCAGTGTGACGTGGGCTTTAAGCATGATGGAATGCATGGCAACAACCGTAACATTATTCCCTTTGTCAGCGAATTCTGCTTGACAACGGGACCGTAATATAGTAATGACTTATGACTAGCAGAAGTAACTAAGTTCATTTAGTGATTTCTGCCCGTCTAAGAAAGGTGAAAATTAATTAAAATACAAAATAGACAAAAATTAAAAGAGGAAAGACATATCGTTCAGTGACTTTTACTAGTTTATAGAGGACTCATTTCTTGGTAAGATGTAATAATCTCAAAACTACCAAATTTGGACTTAGTGACTTCTGCCAGAACGACGACGAAATACGCATTACTAGATTATTCTCATATGTGTACAAGCTCTATATTTCAGTACTGAGCTTATGAAAGATGTATGTTGTATAAACACACCCACAAATAAATGAAACTACGTTTATGAAAAATGACTTTAGTCCTGAAACCTGAAATAATGACTTGTTATAACATAAACATAAATAAGCATCTAAAATTAACAGAATACAAGTCCTCCTTGCTCAATATAACCTACAAATGAGAACGAATTACACGTTAATTTCCGATTGTCATAATAATGTTAGCATTTAAAGGTAGTCAATTTAGCCTAGGTTAAACAATCTATCAACATTTCCCAACCTTTGCTACATTTTGTAAACAAGCGTTAACGCAGCTTTGAATTAAATACGTCAGCAAATCAAGTAAGCTCACCCATTCCAGTCAGAGAACATCGCTTTGAACATGTCCCTTCGAATATGTTTGACCGGGCTGGGGCATGTTAGATTACACGCTCTATTCTTACGTTTTGCCGGTTGCAAGGCTTACCTTGCCACATCTGGTTTGCCGTTTCAAGTGCGAATATTACATAAAACTATTGAACACTCCCTTCATAAAATAACAAAAGATATCTGAACCTTTGATGGAAGCATATTCACCGAGCAGTAGATAGCCGAGTTCTTTTTAACCTACATTTATTATTATTATTATTATTATTATTATTATTATTATTATTATTTATACACCTAAAAAGTAAATCCTGCCCCACACAATTTCTTTACCCGACACTAATAATAGCAAAACATTACATTGCAAAGTTGCATCAAATAGGAAAAAAAAATTGATGTGTTGCATTCACATGACTTCCTCTATTGTTAAAAGGCTTATGCTTCTATTTACTTCATACTAATCGAGAAAAAAATGTCAGAAACAGTCTTATTACTTGCTTCCTTTTAAGTAGAAGCGAAATAAGGGAATACCACAGGTTAAAGTGACAGTCAAAGGCTGGTTGCTATGTGACGGAAGTTTCTTTGTTTGCATGGGCACAAGTTGACAAATTCCTGTATAAGAAAATATACGTTTTTGGAAGGTGAAATCTAAACAAGGAATATCTATGAAACGATCAACTCCACGAAAAAAAATTGTATAACATAAATTGTGTATTTTAACGTGCTCTACGTTTTCTGTGTAGTAAGCTTTTGTCTATCTCTTACCGTTTAGCAGTAAAACAAAATTCGGCAAAATTCATCCAGAATAAAGAGATCTTCACAGACTGTTCCCAGAAAAGTCAAGATATACATTTTATTTTGTATGTAAATGTCAATAATATACGGGATTTTAATCAAAAACGTTAGAGCCATTTTTTAGAAAATCAAAATTTCCGAAAAAAGTTGCATGTAAAGGGTAGTTTGGGATGGGAAGATTTTCTTGAAAATCTTCGTGTCACATCCTTGGAAGACACCAAACTTAAATACCAAGTTTGGTTTTTAACGGTATTTTCGTTTTTGAGCAATGCTGCCCACAGACACACAGACACACACTCATACACACAGTCAGATAGACACACACACACGGACATGTTTCTAAAAATGTTTTTTTTTTATTCAGGGGGTCTCAAAATATATATTTCCTGTGAAATCTCGGTATCGAATTTTTGGGTACAATACCTTCTCTATACACTATGTACATAGTACGTATAGAGAAAGTAATACAGTCCCACGTCCGTCATGAGGAGATAACGAGAATTTATCATCTAATTTACATATTCCAGCAAACATTCAAGGGAACTAAAGTAACACAGATATACCATACATTTAAGGAGACTTGCATCATTGTAAGCGGATGTAATTTCTGGATTTCAGTTATACTATGTGATGTTGTTTCACATTGTCTATATATTGGTTAAGATTACTTTTAACTGCACTAGCAAATCGATCAGATAAAAAATATGATGTGTTACACTGACATGACTTTCTCTAGCTGTTCTACAAACCTCCTACAAAAGATTATTCTTGTCTGTACAGAATGCTAATCCAGATAAATATTAGCAGAATGTTCTTATTACTTAGTTCCTTATAAGTTCCTTATAAGTAGAAGGGAATAAGGGAATGCGCTATGCTTAATTAATTGTCAAATGTTTTAAAAGCTATCGTTATGCGGTTGTCATTGCAAATAATTTCTTTGCTTGGCCAGGAGTAGAACAAAAGAAAATCGGACACTTCCTGTCTGAGAAAAGTTTAAGTACTTCACAATTGAAATCAATAACAAGGAATATCTGGGAAATGATTACCTCCAAAACAAAAACGTAATGGACATAAATTGTGTGTTTTGTCGTGATGTACATTTTTTGTGAAGTGAGTTTTTTTCTATCTCTTACGGTTTAGCAGTTAAGCAAAATTCGACAAAATCCATCCAGAATAAAGAGGTCTTCAGAGATTATTCCCAAAAAATTCGAGATATACATTTTATTTCGGGCATAAATAGTTTCAATATATGGGATTTTAATCAAAATCGTTAGAGGCATTTTTAAGAAAATCAAAAATTTCTAAATTTGTTCCAAGTAAAGGGTAGTTTGTGGTGGGGGGATTTTGTTTTGAAAATCTTCATATCGCATCCTTGGAAGATACTAAACCTATATACCAAGAAACGTATTTAACGGTATTTTCGTTTTGGGGGTATGCTTACCACAGACACACACACACACACAAACACACACACACACACACGGACCTTTTTTTTTAAAAATGTTTTTTCGGATTGAGGGAACCCCAAAACTTATATTTCCAGTGAAATCTCGGTATCGAATTTTTGGGTGCATTACAATACCTTCTCCATTCTAAATGTAAATATGTATTAAATACTTTACTTCATTTCACAGGCCCGAGAACATCCTGAGTATACGCAGTTACTTACTCCATCACTAATAGTTATTCTATAAAACTTGTTGGCTTATGGGTATTCTATTCTAAATGTTAATATGTGTTAAATACTTTACCTTATTTCACAGAGTGGGGTGGCGACTCATCCGGGAGTTCAGGGATTCGATACCGGATGACGCCCGGTGTCAGACCCATGTGTTTTTCGTAATTTCGTAATTTCCCCGAGGTCGTAAAGTGAATTTTAGGGTGGTTTACATCTATCACGATTTCGTTTCTATAATTTCCTTCATTTCATTTTCCTGTTATTTTTACACATGTTCTTCCAAGTTCATGGTATATGGCAGTGCGGGAGTAAGGCCCTACCAGCAGTGCATAGCTTAGAGCTCTTAAATATTTTCAAGCAACCATATTTTATTAAACAGGTGAGTGAAATATTTGCCTAATTCTACACTAGGTGGCTACTAGGTTGACGGGTCGCTTCCACATCCCCTAATGAGACGGGTCATCGAGTATGGAAATGTTAGGAACCTCCACGCGTCTCTGGTGGCTTGTCTTCTTGAGGCCTATGGGCTCCTAAAGTTGCTTCACCTCCTGGGGGATGTTAGCCTCAATAAATCTGCATAAGTCGCAGTGTGAGAAGTGTTACTTTCCGTCACTAACCTTCACTTTTTCATTTTCCTAGTTTTTCTAATGTACAATTTGCATTGTTTGTAGAGCTGATATTTTATTCCAACCAAAATATCGACAGAGAAATTTCATTGAAAAACATTTTTGACGCTACCTGAATCTAAAACAAGCATTTTCGGAAGAAGAAAAAAAGGTATATGTGTGTCTCTAAACACATAACTCAGAAACGAAAAGCCGGTTAAGTTCCAAACTTTATATTTAAGTTCTGCGTCTTTCAAGGATGTGGTATGAAGCTCTTCAAGAAAATCTCCCTTCCTAACTATTTTTTACATGGAATACTTTTAGAAAAATTTCATTTTCTCAAAAATGGCTCTAACGATTTTGATTAGATTACAATATGTTTAAGATATTTACATGGCAAAATGAAATTTGTTTTTCGAAATATCTGGGAATAACCTTTGAAGTACTCTAAATTCTGGATGACTTTTGTATTTTTAGTAAACCTAAGAGGTAGATAAAAGCTTACAAAGAAGCAGTGTATAATCTTGTCAAAACACACAATTTATGTCAAATACATTTTTTGAGGAGTTAACCATTTCCGAGATATTCCTTGTTTATAGGTTTCCATTTTCTAACTTTTAACATTCTTTAAACGGAAAATCTCTTTTTGGTTTTATTTTGTTTTACTCATGGCCATACAAAGAGAAGCGAATTTCAAAGTCAACATTTAGCAACCAACTTTGAAAGATTTCACTATTGCTTAAGCCTACTATATTCCCTGATTTTCCTTCTACTTATAAGAAAGTTTATGTTAATACTTATCTCGATTAGCACGAAGAATAATCTTTTATGTAAACATTCTTTGTTGCAAAATAGAAAGAGAAATTCATGTGAATGTAACATTTCAGAGTTTTGCTTTTGTTTCTCAGTTGAAGTGAATTTTCTGTATGAAAAATTATCCTTTTGGAAAGGTTAGTAATATAAAAATGTTTACACACTAAAAACAAATGCAAGAAAATACTAAATAAACACACATATGGCAAGAAAATCAGTAAATAATGATGTAAAATCGAAAACACACCAGAAGTTTTGAATATGACATAAAATAACTAATAAGACTTAATAAATATGCGTTTCATATGCTGAGACTCATAATATGTATATATAATGTAAGCAACACATAAAATATGCTATATTCTCAGAATCCGGGCCCTGGGATAAAGAAAACATTTATTTGGGTTAGAAGAAGTTTCCTAAATGCGGTACTATTCCCTTACCAAATTCTGCAATTTTTATAGGTATTACTGTAAAGAAAATCATAATGAGAGGGCGATCAATTAGCTTTAGGAATTACTACCACACAAAGCAATATTAGAAAATAATCATAGTCAAGATATTCAAGGATATTCTTAGGGGAGTACAAGAAAAATCTGACTTTCTCTATATCTCTGTAACAAATTATTGTTAAAAAACTTATGCTTCTATTTAGTTCATGCCAATCGATAAAAAAATTAACAGAAATAGTCTTATTACTTGCTTCCTTGTAAGTAGAGCGAAATAAGGGAGTACCATAGGTTAAAGTGATATTCAAAAGCTGGTTGCTATGTGACTGAAGTTCCTTTGTTTGTATGGACAGAAGTTGACAAATTCCTATTTGAAAAAAGTATAAGTTTTTCAAAGCTGAAACCAAAAATAAGGAATGTCTAAAAAAAAAAAATAAAAACTTCTCGAAAAAAAATGTATATTACATAATTTTTGTGTTTTTACGTGCTCTACATTTTCTTTTGTGGTAAGTTTTTTGTCCATCTCTTACGGTTTAGCAGTTATGCAAAATTCCGTAAAATTCATCGAAAATAAAGTAGTCTTCAGAGGCTATTCCCAGAAAATTCAAGATATAAATTTTATTTGTCAGGTAAATATTTTAGTCAAAATAGTTAGAGCAATTTTTTAGAAAACCAAAATTTTCGAAAAAAGTATCATGTAAAGGGTAGTTGGGGGGGATTTTCTTGAAAATCTTCGTGTCGCATCCTTGGAAGATACCAAACTTAAATATCAAGTTTGGTAATAAACGGTCTTTTCGTTTTTGAGCTATGCTATCCACAGACACACAGACACACTCACACACACGGACCTTTTACTGAAAATGCTTTTTTTGGATTCAAGAGGACCCAAAACATGTATTTCTGGTGAAATCTCATGCAATACCTTCTCTATATAGTACGTGTAGATAAAGTAAAATTAAAAATTCAGGTATATGGAACAAAAGAGGTTTTCTACTTCATAATTTTCAGCTTTCCTGCGTAACTGTATTTGATTAGAGCTAATAAATTACCCCGATTAATGCTGCTTTCGAGATGGTGGATCTGAAAAGAAATCAGATGTTGTAACTTTAGATTTAAAATCGGCGCTCTCCATTTTAGAGGATTAACTGTTTGTGGTCTAATTGCGACTTCTGGAAGAACTTGTTTCCGTCTATAACGAGAAAATAAATAAACAGAGTTATGCGAGCAGGAAGTGTGTGGGCGCGCACAGACAGACATGCGCGCGCGTTCGTTGTATGTGGGCCGTGCCTTGAGCAAACAGGGAGCGAGTTTCGGTGTGAGGGGACTCAAATTTCTGTCCAAGAAGCATCTAGTACGCTTAAACAAACTTGACCCATGCTCTTGAGAAACTAACCAGTCGTGTACGGAGCCCCACGCTATGGCTTGTGTAAACAGATACGTGCATGGCGCAGTTGATATTCCGTGAAATACGTGGCCAGAGAGCGTAGCCTTTGTCATTTCCTAAACGCTGCCTACAATTGGATAAACAAATTAGCTATTTAAGGTGCCGTGGGGCAGCTTTGGTAATATCGCCAATAAAGTCGCGTAATTATAACATATTCAGCTTTTTTACTTAAGTAAGAGATATTTAATTATAAGGTGGTAAAAAACTTTCATTTACCTATAAATTAAATGATTAATTCATTTAAAGTTAGAAGAAAAAAAATATGATGTGATCAATTAATATGATTTTCTCTACATCTCTGCAAGAAATTAATGTTAAACAGCTTATGCTTATATTTACTTCATGCTAATCGAGAAAAAAATAGCAGAAATAGTTTTATTACTAACTTCCTTGTAACTAGAAGCGAAATAAGGGAGTACCATAGAGTAAAACGGTAGTAAAAAGCTGATCACTATGCGACTGAAGTTCCTTTGTTTGTATAGACAGGAGTTGACAAATTCCTGTATGAGAAAAGTATGCTTTTGTCAAAGCTGAAACGAAAAAAAAAAAAAAAAAAAAGGAATATCTTAAAAACGATCAACTCCACGAAAAAAAGTATGTAACACAAATTGTGTGTTTTAACGTACTCTACATTTTTTGTGTGGTAAGCTTTTGTCCATCTCTTACGGTTTAGCAGTTCTGCAAGCTTCCGTAAAATTCATTAGAATAAAATAGTCTTCAGAGGCTATTCCCAGAAAATTTAAGATATACATTTTATTTGTGATAAAAGTGGCTTTAATATGTAGTAGTTTAATCAAAATCGTTAGAGCAATTTTTAAGAAAAATATTTTCGAAACTTTTCCCATATAAAGGGTAGTTTGAGGTGGCGGAATTTGCTTGAAAATCTTCGTGTCGCATCCTTGGAAGATACAAACTTATATACCAAGTTTGGTATTTAACGGTTGAGCTATGCTGCCCACACACACACACACACACACACACACACACACACACACACACACACGCACACACAGACACACACATGGACATTTTTCTAAAAATGATTTTTTTTTTTGCATTCACGGGGTCTCAAAACATATATTTCCGGTGAAATCTCGTTATTGAATTTTTAGGTGAATTACAATACCTTCTGTATACACTATGTACATAGAACGTGTAGAGAAATTAAAAACTGACGTGTTCCATTAACACAACTTTCTCTACGTGTTTCACAAACAAATTTTACTTACAAAAGATTATTCTTTTATCTACATCATGCTAATCGATACTAAGCATGAGCAGAAATATTGATTTTATTTGTTTTTTTCACTCAAGCCGTGTGTAGGACAGGAGTTGGATAGGTAGAGTCAGACTATCCATCAGTAGAAATAGTCTTATTATTTGTTCATATAAGTAGAAGGTAAGGTCGTCTCCTTAGCTTGGTGATAGCACGGCTACTTATTGGGTTCGATTCCCGGTACCGGCATGTGGAGTTTTTCCCCGCTGGGAGACCTGGTTACACTCAACTTCTTGAAGTCCCTGGGGGGGGGGGGGCAATTGAGGAGCTATTTGATGGAGAAGTAGCGGATCCAGGTCATGAGGACCGCATTAACCGCCTCACCCTCCAGTACTGCACCCCATCCATGAAGTCTAGGTTCCTTGTGAGCTGTCATGCCATGGGGTTATTATAAGTAGAAGGAAAGTTGGTTCCCTTTTGCAATAGGGGAGTAAAACAAAGGATATGAAACGAAAATTGACTTCCCGCTTGAGAAAAGTTAAAGTATTAAAAGGAATATTTCGAAAAGGTTAACTCTACGAAACAAATGTATATGACATAAAGTGTTGGTTTTAATGAGATCTGCATTTTTTGTGTGGTGAGCTTTTGTCTATGTTACGGTTTACGAGTTATACAAAAGTCATTCGGAATGTAGGGGTCTTCTTAGACTATTTACAGAAATTCAAAATAAATGTATCGTAGTCCGCCTGGGTAGTGTGCTGTTAGCCGGTCTGTTTCACGTTCAACAGGTCCTGAGTTCGAATCTCGCTTAGGCTGAGTTACCCGGATAAGTTTTTTTTTCCCCTATCCTTAGAAGGCAAATCTCGAGTAGCTTTAAGCTCCCTGGACCCCGAGATCATTTGAGCATCATTTCACCAATTTCATTCATCGTCCGATATGACCAACTAGGTTAAATGACGTTAAACTTAAAAAAAAACAAAAAAAAAACTGTTGTTTGCCATGAAAATATCTTAAGCATACGGCATTTCGGCATTTTATTCAAATTCGGTAGAAGCCACTTTGAGAAAATCAAAGTATAAGAAAAATATTCCATATTATTGTTAATTAGGTTGGGAGATTTTGTTGAAAAATCTTCGAATCGCATTCTGGAAGATACTGAATTTAAACACCAAATTTGGTATTTAACTGACTCTTTTTTTTGATCTATGCTGCTCACAGATGCGCACGCTCACACACGCGGACATTTTTTTCTAAAAACGTGGTTTAAGCCGTTATTAATGGTTCAAATTGATGAATATTAGGAAATTCTTTTCACCTTCTCTAGCACGTATATACAATGTATTAGTAGATAAAGAAGGTATTGTATTCCACCCAAACATTTAATATCGAGATTTAACCGGACATATTTGTTTTGAGACCCCTGAATTAAAAAAAAAACACTTTTAGAAACCTGTCCGTGTGTGTGTGTGTGAGCGTGTGTCTGTGTGTCCGTGTCTGAGCGCGCGTGTGTGTGTGTGTGTGTGTGTGTGTGTGTGTGTCTGTGTGTGTATGTGCAGCATATCTCAAAACGTAAAAGTCCATAAAGTATCAAACTTGGTATTTAAGTTCAGCATCTTCCAAGTATGCGACACGAAGATTTTCAGAAAGTCTCCCTCATCCCAACTACCCTTAAATGGAACATTTTTCGAAAGTTGGCTATAACTATTTTGGTTAAAATGCTACATGTTTAAGACATTTTCATGAAAAACGAAACATATATATTGAATTTTCTGGGTATAGTCTATAAGGACCTCTTCATTCTGAATGACCTTGTAAAACTTGTGAGAGGTAGATAAAAACTTCGTACACAAAAATGCAGATATCATTAAAACGCACACTTTATACCATATACATTTTTTTCGTAGATTTAACCATTTTATAATATTTCTTGTTATTACTTTTGAACTATTTTAGCTTTTTCAAGCGGGAAGGCAAATTTCGTTTTCTCTTTTGCTTTACTTCCGTTAATGCCTAAGAGAACCAAGTTCACTTGTTTGACATAGCGATAGCTTTTAAAATATATAATTATCGCTTTAGCCTAGTGTACTCCTTTATATTCCTGATACTTTCAAGGAAGTCAGTAACAAGACCATTTCTACAAAAGTTTATCTGTCAGCATGACGTGGATAAAAGTAGTGGGTCCCTGCTTTCCCATACTAACACGGAATTCCTTGTCTTACGAAAGTCCAATAAAAGTCTATCTCTTATTTGTTTATTCTAACAATACACGATGTCATTATAACACAATGCATGAAAGAACGTGGCTGGAAAAATAAGTTGGATACATTTTTGCCATTTACTATCTTACACAGGCAATTTAAGGTTAGGATCTTGAGGAAGGCGGCAAGGAACTGACAAAGATAAGAGTACTAAAACAGAACACTGCCACACGATTGTAGATAAAATTAAACAAAAATAAATCCCTTTTGCAATGAGATCAGGAGTTTGTTTTATTGTCTTTAACTCGTAATACTAAATGAAATATTTGCATATTTAACAGAAAGTTGTTGCATACTTACAGCAATTGTTGGGAAGTTATAAAGATAATTACAAAATAACAAGTACAAGCTATTCGTGGTTATGACAAATTACTGTGTTACGCATTTAACAGGAACTTCGAAATAAATGGCGTTTTATTTATGGATGGTCTTTAACTACTGTTGTTCTCAGTGTCCCGTTCTAAATTGGGCGTGAAAGATTGATTAATTTTGCTCAGAGACATCTCTATCAGGCTTGAGGTTCTTTTACGTGCCGTAAATCTACGACACGGGACCAACAGATTTACTTCCCTTCCGAAGGAAGCCATGCTAAGATTTTTACACCCGAAAACATCCATTGTCCTCCGCCGAGTTTGAACCCGCGACCTAACAGTAACTTCGAAACTATCCGAGTCTAGGTAGCCTAAGTAGGTAACTGCTCTTTTCTCCTTTACCTGAAAGCAAAGACAGGTGTGCTGATAATGAACAAGGAGAAACCCATTTGTTTCCATGACATGTGCTTCCAAGGACACCTTTGAAGTGCATGTGGACATTACACACTAGTATCTATTTATTGCGCTTTTTAATCTCAAAAGGTTGTAACAAATATTACATAAAAACGTACCTAACAATTTTGAAGTTACGAGATTAAACTTCGAACTAGTGAAGTAAGCTATAGGACTGCTATATTTATTTGGTGTCGTTTCAAAATGACTCTGTATGTTTGTGTTTATGTTTGTCTGTGGTGTGTATCTGTGTCTGTCTGTGCGTGCGTGTGTCTGTGTGTGCGTCCGTGCGTGCGTTTTTGTGCGTGCGTTTTTGTGCGTGTATATGAAGTGTTCTTGATTCCTACAGAATAGACATAGGCGAAATACTTTTGACAAGAAATATGTAGATCTTATATAGACATAAAGTTGATATTAAAATCCTTGAGGCAATAAGAATTTTCCAAATCCGCTTTGACTTTTTTTTTTTTTTTTCCTTGTTTTACAATTTTTAAGGATACGCTTTAAAATATTAAGCGGTTGTTTTCTGTTTTTTTCTTGCGCTGAAACAAAGCGCAAATAAAACTACAGGCATCATAATTATTACCAAACTGTAAAGTTTGAAGCTGTATTCGTGAGATCTCCGGTTCAAGTCCCCTTGACCTGGAAATTCGGATCTTCGTTGTTTTTGTGGTTTTCATTTGTAGTCGAATTCTATGAGACAATTATATACTATCACTGATTTACTTGGTTTCCTTTCCTTTCTTTTCATTTCTATGTTTCACGGTCATAGATTGAGACGAATGGAGATGTGGAGGGTGTTTGAGGGTGTTTTCTGTCACGGAACTGGCCATGAGGAGGCGGCAGCTGAGAATGGAAACTCTACTGCTGTCTCACCTCACCCCGTCCTCCCAGAGATCTAGTAGGCCTATCCTTGACGGCAGTGTCAATCCCTATCTCTCTGAAGACTATTTAATTCTCTTTCCACTTCCGTCTTCACATGTACGGTAAAATCTTTTTCATCGCTTTTAAGGTGTCCCACATTTATCATCCTTCATGCACTTTGATTGTGTAAGCGCGTTAAAAGTATTCGAGTTTCCTTAATATTCTGGTAGAGTCCGTAGTAGTAGTAGTAGTTACGGGTAGAGTTCATAGTAGGTACCTCTCAAAGATTTGAATTCCTTATCTTATCTTTAACTCTGCAGAGGAGACTCTCGATGCCGATTTTATTATTTTTTATTTCCGAATTATTCACTCCCAAGCCATTGTCTTGGCAGAACTCCAAAACACAATGATGCAATATAGTTTATTACAGTAACATTATTAATTAATAGTGAATATCTAAAACGATTAGCAGAATTCAGATACAAAATAAACCTTTTTATCAGTAATTTGCAGAACTACAAAAATACAGGATAAATTTTCCTCCTAGATATTTCCTACCCTCCATGTGTACGCGATCTTCAAATAAGTTATTGCCAACAGAATATTGATATATGTGATACTTTTTTAAATGCTAACTTAAAATAAGGAAATTGGAGTCACTCTGATTAAGATAACAAAATAACAAATTAAATATGCCTTTTTAGCTCCTGGTATTCAGTTAAAGTATAATGGTCCACAAGAAAATCAAATTCATGCTTCGAAAGCAGTTTAACTTTCAACAACATACCAAAATTGCAACAAAGTGTAGATACAAACTGTCGAAGCTACAGTTTACTTTTTGCGGGAAGAATTCCCAGCACACCATATAGTCTGTAGAAGAGCCCAAAAGAGGTCTGTCTGGAGCTCGAAGTGGAGACATGGTATAACATTCTCTGAATGCGAAGTGTCCCATTACATCGTTACCGGTTAACCTTGTGCAGCACCCCGTCAACTCGCAGAAGAAATCTCAACAGTTTGCTGGCAGAATTTTGATAAAGCGCGGCTCGTTTACGAGACAGGCACGTTCTATATCAGTGTCGTCAAGATTCCAGAGCAATGACATAAACCTCTTCACAAACAAAAAGTCCAAATAAACCATAACAATTGTGAGAACTATCTTTCTGACTTGAACTCACAGTACTCCCAGTTCTACTTGAACTGTCAGAAACAAAAAAACTGCCAGGTGTCCTGGAGTATGAAACGATTTGTGTTTAATTTCGCCACGACTGCTGAGGAAGTATCTATTGCACTCCATTCAAAAAGGGTAGCAAAGTTTTACCATGGATACACGTTTAGAACCAAAAGTAAGAATTTTCAGGGAAAACAGAGACTGTTTCTTTAGTACCACTGTCAGCAGCCTAACTTAAAACAACGTATAACAAATTACAGATTGCTAGCGCAATATTTGAAGAGTCAAGGTGCAAATTTTCAAGAAAATATGCAATTCCAAGTTTTACACTTTTACTTTCTCTACCGCATGTCTCACAGGAAGTGATATATATATATATTCAAAAATTCGATGTCGATATTTCACCTAAAACGCAATTTTTCTAAAAGGCTTTTAAAACTATTTGCGTGGTAGAAAAAGTAAAAATTGTTAAAACCATACCGGATATTTAAGTTCTACATCTCCAAAGGATGCGACAGAAACGTTTCAAGAAAATTCTTATACTCGAAGCTATGCTTTGTTTGTAAAACTTTTCGACTCTTTTGATTTTCTCAAAAATGGCTTTAACCGATTTAAGATACCATATGATATTTGTGTGGTAAATTACATGTATATGTCGAATTTTCTAGAAATAGTCTCTGAAGGCTTCTTCATTCTCAATGTGTTTTCTACAATTGATAACTCGTAGGATTTAGAAAAACTTTTATTTTGTGTTGTTAAATTTTTGCGAAAAATCATGGTTTGACTTTTCAGATACTTTCATGGAAGTCCTTACTAACCATTTTTTCTCAGGTGATCACGCAAAGATGATCGAATGTTAAAGCCATTACAAAGTGGCATATTGTTTAAAAATCTGATGCGTTACACTCATATGACTTTCTTTAGCTGTTCTACAAACTTCTTACACACAATTATTCTTCTTTCTGCGCCTTGTTAATCGAGGTACTCATTAGCACAATGTCCTTGTAAGTAGGAAGAAAATAAGGAAAACACTAGACTAAACCGATAGTCAAATGTTTTAAAGGCTGTCGCTATGCGATCGTCATTACAAATCGCTTCTTTTCTTGGCCAGGAAGGGAACAAAAGAAAAACGGACACTCCCGTTTGAGAAAAGTATAAGTACTTTACAACTGAAACTAATAACAATGAATACCACGAAAGCGGCAAGCTTCACGAAAAAAATGGATATGACATAACTTGGGTATTTTAACAATACCTACATTTTTTGTATAGTAAGTTTTTGTCTATCTCTTACGGTTTACTAGTTATGCCAAATTAAGCAAAATTCATTCAGAATAAACAGGTATTTAGAAGTTATTCCCAGGAAATTCAAGATATGCAATTTTATTTGTCAGGTAAATATATTTAGTATACAATATTTTAATCAAAATCGTTAGAGCCATTTTTAAGAAAATCAAAATTTTCGAAAAAAGTTCTATGTAAAGGGTAGTTTGGGGTGAGGGGATTTTTCTCAAAATCTTCGTGTCCTCTCCCTGGAAGATACTAAACTTAAATACCAAGTTTGGTACTTTTCGTTTTTGAGTTATCGTGTTCACAGACACCTGACACACGGAAACACACACACACGGACCTTTTTCTGAAAATACTTTTTTTGGATACAGGGGATCCTAAAACATGTATTACCGGTGAAATCTCGGTATCAAATTTTTGGGTGGAATACAATACTTCTCTATCCCTATGTACATTGTACATACGGGGCTAGAGAAGTAAAAATGTGACTATCGGTATAGCTACCTTATCCTACAGCAAAATGTAAATAGAAGCGAAAGTTTATGTGATTTAATAAGAAACAGATACTTTTTAGGAAGTGTTAGTAGATAAAGTCAACTGAGTGCAACACATATGGTGTTTATTTGAGATTTTAATTCTAGAAAGTCCCTACGTTTTTAATGAGAGTATCACTTACTTGGGATATTGACCGCACTTGCATATCCCGAATTTTCTGCAGATAAACAACCTGAAAGCTATTCATGCTTATAGAATGTTATATACCTACTTTAGGAACCACACAAGGGAACCAAGACATATTACGAGAAATATGGAAGGTATTAAAACATCAAAATGTCTTATACTTTTGTCATACTAACCGTTTCCAAAATATTCCTTGTTATCCGTTGGAATTTTGAATTCTATTACATTTTTTAAATGTGTTTCTTCCTCTCATTATGTTTAGCCTCAGCTCGTCATTAATAAAATTCGAAATTTGGTAACTATAAGCAGTAAGAAGTTATTTCATAGTCTTGTATGTAATTAGCTCCATGTTAACTATTGTAAAACAATTAACAAGTGTGGTCAGCGTTCTGGTTACACAATCCATGAGTCACAGGCTCAATTCCCATCTGGGGCTGGGAGTTTTATTTGACCAGAACCATTTCCCTTTCTCTACAGAGTCTGAAACTATGAGTGAGGGAGTAAATGTGTGTTGAGCGTTAAGATTCATAGAGTTCAGCGAGCAAAACATCAACAGTTGTTTCTAAAGGAAAATTCCCTGGAAGTTAAAAGGAATTTTATAAATGATTAAAGCTATAAAGAATATAATCACACGACTTTCTCTACATCTCTGTAACAAATAATTGCGCTTCATTGATTATCAGAAACAGTTTTATTACTGCTTCGTTATAAATAGAAGGGAAACAAGGGAATACATTAGTTTAAACCGATAGTCAAATATTTTGAAAACTGGTTGTTATGTGGATGAAATCAGTTTCTTTGCATGGTAGGAGTTCACAAATTGCCGTATGTGAAAATTTTAATTATATTAAAACTGAAACCAATAAATAGGAATATCTCAAAATGGCCAATCTCAACGAAAAAATGTGTGTAACATAAATTGTGATTTTGCGAGCTCTACATTTTTTGCGCAGTAAGTTTTTGTCTATCTCTTGCAGTTTACCAGTTAAACAGATTTCAGAAAAATCCATTCAGAATAAAGAGATCTTCAGAGTAATTCAGGACATTTCTCACGTACTTTTATTTAACTGTATTTTAGTCAAAATTGCTAGAACCATTTTTCAAAAAAACAAAATTTTGTCCATGTAAGGCGCATTTGGGCTGGGAAGATTTTTCTCAAGATCTTCTTGTCACATCATTTGGAAGATATTAAACTTAAGTACCAAGTTTGGTATTTACCTAATTTTTATATTTGACTTATCGTATTCATAAACACATGAACCCACAAGCGCACGCGCGCGCACACACTTACACACACAACGGCACATTTTTTTTTCTCCTAAAATGATTTTTTTTCATACAGGAGACTCTAAAACGTGTATTTTCGGTGAAATCTCGGTATAGAATTTTTGGATGGATTGCAATACCTTCCCTACCTACATGACATGTACTATATGATGAAAATACAAAAAAAAATAAATAAATAAAAATGTATCATGATTAACTTAACGTGGAAGCCGTGTAGAAAATACGACGTTAAAAACATTTAAATTTAGGTTACAAATAACGAAATATTACATAACAGGATACCCAAGTTAGAATAACTATTAATAAGACGGTGAGAATAAGAATACTAAAAGTAGGCATTCAATCAAAGAGATTATAATCACAACAATCACCGTTATAGTCTTCATCTTGCTGCTGCTTCTGCAGTTGATTCCAAACTATTGGCGTCCCTTTTTCAGTATTTCTTCCTTTTTACTTTCTCTACACGTTCTACGTACATAATGTATAGAGAAGGTATTGTAATGCACCCAAAAATTCGATACCGAGATTTCACTAGAAATATATATGTTTTGAGACCTCTGAATCCAAAAATAATCAGTTTTAGAAAAATGTCCGTGTGTGTCTGTGTGTATATGTGTGTGTGTGTGTGTGTCTGTGGCCAACATAGCTCAAAAACGAAAATACTGTTAATTACCAAACTTGGTATTTAAGTTTAGTACCTTCCAAGGATTCGACACGAAGATTTTCAAGAAAATCCCCCCACCCCCAACTACCCTTTACATGAAAAAATTTCGAACATTTTGATTTTCTTAAAAATGGCTCTAACGATTTTGACTAAAATCCCTTATATTTATGATATTTACTTGCCAAATAAAATGTTTATCTCAAATTTTCTGGGAATATCCTCTAAAGACCACTTTATTCTGGATGATTTCTTATTTTATTTTGTATAATTGGTAAACCGTAAGAGGTGGACAAAAACTCACTACACAAAAAATGTAGGTCAGGATGAAACACACAATTTATATCATTTATGTTTTTTTCGTGGAGCTGATCATTCTTGAAATATTTATGTTTTTTGGTTTCAGCTTTCAAAAACTTATACTTTTCTCATACAGAAATTTATCAACTCGTGTCCATGGAAACAAAGGAACTTCAGTCACATAGCAACCAGCTTTTGGTTATCACTTTAACCTATGGTACTCCCTTATTTCGATTCTACTTTCAAGGAAGTAAGTAATAGGACTATTTCTGCTAATTTTTCTCGATTAGCATGAAGTAAATAAAACATAAGATTTTTAACAATAATTTGTTGCAGAGATGTAGAGAAAGGCATGTGAATGGAACACATCAAATATTTTTCTAATTGTACGCAATTGATGAGATGAACTTATCGGTTCATCAAGAGGAAATACATTAAGAAGCTGATTGAAGAAAGGAGATGGTTGTAAGTTGAATTATTCCATTGACGAACACGTGACAGTCATGTTCAATGCAATTGTGCAACTTGGAACATTGAGAAGCGCAAGTTATTACGTGATGTTTCCTACCTTATTGTGATTAGTGTTCTCTCACGCCTGCTTTTTGGTTCTGTACTGAGTTCTTGGTACACTGAGCCAGGACCTGCAATTACTAAATAAGAGCGTCGAGAGTTACAGAAGCACTCCCTGTTAAACAGCAGGGCAGCAAGTAAGGTAAATAAGTGGAAAAGATACATTTCAGTTGACGGGTGCGAAATTTTCTTAAACCTTATTAGAAACTGCTTTTAATTAGATTGTGTTTTCTTTTGGTTTGCATTCACTCTTGGTGCTAAAAGGCAAATGTCTTGAACCCAACAATAATGTAATAGTACAGAGGGTTTCGAGATAGAGAGAGTAATCAATAGGGCTAGACATTTGAATACCTATAAATTGTCTAAAAGAACCTTTAAAAACACTCCAGCTATCCTAAAAAAAAAATCAGAACTGCAAAGAGAGCATAAAAGGAATTCCAAACTAACTTATAATTTCAATTTAATTACATAAATGTAATACATAACTTTCAAACATCATTTTGGTAGTATTCAACATACAGTGTGAAAAGGACTACACTGATCCATCAACCAGTAATGGTCATATTGGAGAAAGAAATTGAAATTGAAGTAGAAATATTGAGATACAAGTGGTCGCAAAAAAAAAAACAAAAAAAAAAAAAAAAAGTTTACTAGATTTAGACATCTATACTATCGAGTTACTTCCACAAACCGTGAAGCTGCACTTAAACAGAAGTTGAATACAACTTACCCTCTGATCAAGGCTATTGTTATGATGCTGTCAAAAATAACGGGCTATTTAGACAAGGTTCAGTAATATCTGGGGACGAGGATATTCCAGGATGTCACTCATCTCCTGCTGCTGCTAACGACATGACCCTATTGTAGATTAGACACCGGTGGAAAATTAGTCAAAATAAAATATAGTTGCAAAAACCAAAACCATTAAATGAAACAAAAGGCTAAAAATTAACTTAAAATAAAAAGAAAACAAAACGTGACAAAGGCAAAAAATAACAAATAAAATCCACAGTTTTGTAGCCTATAGGTACCCATAATGAACATATACTGGGCCTCGCCTTTAGACACTAGAGGAAAATACAGAATTTTTCTTCAACTGCCTAGCTCTGTCAATCTCCCACCTTAATCAATGATACGAAAAACTTGGGTTTTGTAGTATTTTTTGTTGCTGTTGCTGTTTAGTCAGCATCCTCATTAAAACAATCCACTTTTAATTGGCACAAGCGTAAGTACACCATTTTTTTTTTTTTTTTTTCCTTTACAGGCTTAAACATGTTGTTAGTTTTGTCAGGGACGTATGCTCAAGGGCGTACCGCCAGAAGATAGGACCCTCAACTTTATGGTTACTCGTGTCGCAGCATGTGAAGCGGCGCCCATAACATAAATTATTTGTTGTTTCATCTCACTGTAATCGCGTTCGTGTATCAACTCCTACTTAGTAAGCAAGGCCAAGCTACTACATGCAAGGTATACATGCACCAGAAGAGGAAAAAGAAGCTAACGTAATACTAAGCACACGAATTAATTTGTTTCATGAGCTATTGGTCCTTAAGGGAATGACATTTCTCATTATTGTATAGATTTTTCTGAAACTTTTTACTGTGATTGCAATGTTAATAGGAGTACCAAATTTTAGTCACATTGGATAAATACGTTTCAAGATATAAATTATCTCATACTTTATATTATACAAATATTTTACATAACAAAAATGTTCCATGTAACTCAAAATTTGAAAAAAATGATTAACACTTTTTGAATTGGACTCCTGAACGACACACAAGAATATACGTTGATATAAATAATTTTGATTACTGTGTTTTTCTGAAGTTTAAAATGTAAAACACTTTAATCTCTAAACTTTAGTCTTTTTTTCATAAAAATAAATAAAATGTAAAACAAAAGTAAAGAAAAAATAGGACAGATATAATATAACAAATAATTAGAGACACCAAAACATTTATATGTTCTTTACAAAAAACAATTTTCACAGCATCACTGAAATGCTGTAAAATTCCTACAAACCAAACGCTATTAGGTCCTTGTTTTTAAATTACTTTTCGTATTAGAATAATTTTTTCACCTGTAATATACTTCTGTATAATCTGGTAAATTTAAATTGCATTTAAACAAAAACTGAGATACATGAAATATTTTGAAAGCCTGAAAATGTACTTTATAGAAACATACTGATTTAGAAAATAGTATACTTGGAAAGATTACTGTATTGTACGAACTTTAAATGCTCTGTGAACGGAGTAAGGGGAAAGAGCTAAATGCTGATTCTCTATAGAATCCCATAGCTTTGCACTACCATTTGCTCAAAAAAAAAAAAAAAAAAAACCTATATATTTTTTGACCGAACTAACCAAAATAGCACACACAGTGTTGTTCAACACTTCACAAAAAGAGTTGGTACTGGATTCCTAATACCTAAAATCCTCGCTTGTTGAGTATTCAAATATTTTGGTGATTTTATATCAGCAATTTTGAAAACTAGAATATAGCGTAAAACAGTGGCATCCCGAACTGCAGTATTAGTACTGAAGCAATAGCAGCAGTACTGGTGGTGGTGTATGACTCGCATTCGGGAGATCCGGTTTCGATCTCCATCGACTGTGCACTCTGACTTGACTTTTTTTTTTGTTTTTCCCACTTGAATGCTGGGATGCGTGTTCTTCAGAATTTCCTTTCCATCACTCCGTTTCATGCAATGTCCTTATCATGTTTCTGGTGCGCTTCTTGGCTGCGCACTGTAAATGCTGTTCTCGAGTTGAGCTGTTGTTGTGGTCGCTGCCCTCGTATGGATCGAGCTGTTTGATAACACGCGGAACCTGCGTTTGCGGCTGTACGGTGAATCCTGACGCCGAAATGAGAAACTTCAGCCACTGAGTTGGGGACTTCCGCGCGTCTCAGTAGTCAGTCTGTGGTTTCCCCATATTATCTCCTCCTCCTGGAGGTTACTGCGTAGAGTATATACCTCAAGATTGCAGTGCAGGAGATGTCCCCCACTGTTGTCTAGCCTATAACTTTACCTTTTGTACCTTTTCCCACTGGTAAAGGTATAACTATTGGAAAATTTAAACCAATAACAAGGAATGTCCAATAAATTACCTCCTCCTCGAATAAAATGTATGACACATACTTATGTGTTTTAACGGAATCTATTGTGTGTGTGTGTGTGTGTGGGCTATTATATCTTTGATATAGGACATTTTAATCAAAATCGTTAGAGCCATTTTTCAGAAAACAGAACATTTCTAAAAATCTTCCATGCAAAGGGTAGTTTGGGGTTAGGTATTTTTCTAAAAATATTCTATTCGCGTACTTAGAAGACACTAAACTTAAATACCAAGTTTGGTACTATCGTGTTGCACAGACACACACACACAAACACACACACAGACAGACACACAAAGCTTTTTCTAAAAATGTTTTTTTTTTTTTTTTTTTTTTTGTATTCAAGGTGTCCTAAAACATATATTTCCGGTGACATCTCGGTATCGAATTTTTGGGTGGAGTCAGTTAATTACCAAAGTTCGTAATTAATTCAGTTTCTTCCATGGATGTGACACGAAGATTTTCAGGAAAAATCCCACTTCCAAAACTACTTTTACACGGAAAATTATTCGAAATTTTCCATTTTCCAAAAACCATATTTACATGACAAATAAAATGTAAATCTTTAACTTGTTGGAAATATCCTTTGAAGGCAGCTTTATTCTAGATGCATTTTGCATAAATAATAAATCCTAAAGGATAGACAAATTCTTATCACACAAAAAAATGTAGCTCTTGTTGAAGCACACGATTTAGGTCAAACACATTAGTTGTGCAGTTGACCATTTTCAACATTACTTACAAAATGTACATCCAATTGGATTGGAATTTTCAATTTTGTAATATTACTGTTCAAGAAGTACACAAAGCCAATTTAGATCTCATATAGTAAAAGCATGGATGTGTACTATTTAAGTTCTGATGTTGTTAAACTAACTGTCCCTTATATCTCTAAAGTATTGGCACACTTATTTAATGGCTATGTTCAAAATGGAATTTTTCCATCTTGCTTAAAAAGAGTCAAAGTAAAAATGGAACCAAAGGTAACCATAATAGCTATGGGCCTGTGTCTAATATACCAGTTTTAGCAAAGATCTTTGAAATTATTTTAAATAATCAAATTGTTAGATATTTTGGGAACAGTTCTATTTTGTGTGATAATCAGCACGGATTTAGAGCTGAGCGATCCACAGACAGCACAAAAAAGATTTTATAAGAATGTATGCTATGAGTACTGAGAAAATGAAAAAACCGAATAACAAATTTTATGACTTGTCTAAGGCCTTTGACAGTGTATCTCATTGTGTTTTACTGAACAAATGAACATTTTATGGATTTAATGATTTAGCTCTGAGTCTTATAAACTCAAACTTGATACTCATACTCAATCTGTATTCTGAAATTGTGAATTTTTACAATATGCCTTGATGGTAACTGGAGTACCGCAAGGTTGTATATTGGGACCGGTCTTATGCATTGTTTATATTAATGATTGCCAGTAGCCATTGAAGATGTTAGCACGTCATGTTTTTATACACTGACAATTTAGTTATAAATATAATTGGAGAAAGTCCTATATTAATAAGTTTAAGTTGGGTGCAATTGACAGTATAATTTTGGCAAACCCTTTATCCTTGAATTTATACAAAACTGAAGATCTTATAATTAGCCTCAATACGAATTACAAAGTTGAGAAAGTAAAGTTCTTGGGAATTTATATTGTTTCAAACATGACATGGAAAACACACATAGAGCAGGTTTGTAAACATATAGCAGTTGAGCTACAAGGTGAATATTCGTGATCTTAAAGTAGTGTACTACTCACATATGCAGAATCACTTGACATATGCTATATTAGTATGGGGAATTGACCTAAGGGTGAAAAGACTAATATGCATTGATTTACAATGTTTATTGTAGGGCTCTTTGCAGGCCGTTATTTGGGAAGTTGAACATTCTTACACTTGTTTCTTTATATGTTAGTAAATGTTTGTTCCATGTAAAAAATAATATTGACATATTTTGAATATTACACTAGAAATAATCAATAGTTAAGGATTAACTTGTGCAGAAAAATAACAACTAAAACAGCTTTAATGACTTTGGTGCAAATTGTATAATGCACTGCCACAGCATATTGGACATTAAGAATTTTAAAATATAAGTTAAGAGACTTTTATTAGGTCTGTGTGTGTATGATGTCAATGAATATTTTGAAGCACTAAGTATTAGTGACTGTTGTTTTCAATTCTGCTACTTTCCTCGTGTAATGACAATGCCTATGCTCTCAATCAGTAAATTGATTGATTCCAGATATTACCAGTTATTAGTTTAAGTTTCCCTTATAATTTTCTGAAGTGAGAATCATCATTCTTTTTTTAATCTTTGTCAAGATCATCAATAGCTCTAAAAGATTTGACTACCATGCTAGTCTAGTGAATACCCCTATTCCCCTTGAAACTATAGGAAAATATGTAATACATCCATTTTTGGTAATGTTTATTTGTAAGAATAAATAGAATAAGAAGAATTCAAATAAATGTAACACAGGGGATTTTTAAATGTGTGATAACGCTGGGCTTGCTAACACTTCCTCCCGGTATCTACATCTGAAGTCGGATCCTACATATGCATATTAGTAAATAATACATCTTCTAATGACATTTGTGGTTAAGAAAATATGCAAAATAATAATTTTGTTTTCAAAATAAATATCTTAAGGGTGAGGAGGGGGGGTTGTACACCGGATTTTAATTTATATTTTTATTGGACTTTTCATTCAAGGCTTCTTCATAATTTCATACAATTTTTGGAAACAAAAGTTATTGAGTATAAGCATAAATACCTTAAAATCATGCCTTGGAATTTCCAATTGGAAATATATTAACATTGCGTTTATCCAAAAGGAAAGGAAACACAAATAGGTATGTGAGTGGAAGTAAATCTCACTAACTCGTATTGCTGCGTACTTTCGTGCAACTGTCTAATAGTTGGCGGTCAATATGCATTAGGCACTAGAATTTAACAAGATGGCAGAATAAATCTAAATGGTCCACTCGCCAGTGTGAAATTGTGGAGTCGAAAGGAACTTGGCTTCAGAACCCCTTTTTCCCTTGCAGCGGTTTTTGTTTTCAAAATTTTAGTTTTTGAATTGTAGATAGAATCATATTAAAAACAATTGCATGGGGTATTGAATGAGAGAGATTCTGACCAAACGCCTAGCTTAGAGGCAAAACCTCGTATTCAAGCAAGTTCTTTTCGCGCGGTACGTTTATTATTATTATTATTATTATTATTATTATTTATTATTATTTATTATTATTAATATTATTATTATTTATTATTATTATTATTATTATTATTATTATTTACACAGGATCCCTTAAAACATGCATTTCCGTAAATCGCTATATATAATTTTTGATCGCGCGTGCCACTTCCTCTGTCTTAAGTAATCGGTAAATGAACTAAAAAAATCTTATGCGCTCCATTCACATTATATTTTCTACATCTCTGTAACAAATAATTGTTAAACAGCTTATTCCTTTATGTACTTTACGATAATGGGAATAAAAATTAACAGGACTTGTCCTAATTACTTGCTTACTTGTAAGGAAATACATCAGGCTAAAATTATAGTCAAACCTTTTAAAGTTGGTTGCCATGTGGTTGAAATCCAT
>CM060886.1:11443008-11450508 GCA_030762935.1 Hymenopus coronatus | reverse complement strand
CTTTACTTTGCATGTGTTAATATTGTAATATTTCATTACAATAAATTACAATAAAAGGTATATATACATCTGCCTCAGTCTAGACTCTGGCATAGAAGAGGTATCATTTCATTCTTGTACAGCTTGTTATTTGGTTGTGTCAGAAGTACCCGACCTGTTGTTTCAAACAACAACATTGGTAAAAAGTACCAACCTTAGAAAGCTTAAGTTTGAAGTTTGGCTATTTTACATTGTTTAGCATTTATTTGGCATCATTAGTAAATGCTATCAGCGAATTTGTAAACATTGATAAAACTGGTTATTATGGGATACAATACTTTCATTTGAAAGGTGTTAGTCTAACTAATATTAAAACTGAACTAGATTCTACTTTGAGGGAGTCTGCTCCTTCGTTTACAATTGTGAAATACTGGGTGACAGAGTTTAAGCGCGGCCGTACGAGCTGCCAAGATGAACATCGCAGTAGTCTACCAGTCTAGAAATTGTAAAGCAAATCCACAAAATAGTACTAGAAAACCGTCAACTGAAAATGCGCGAGCTATCAGGCATTGCAGGCATTTCAAAAGGTTCTGTACATTGCATACTGACTGAAAATTTGGATATGAGAAAATCGTGAGCAATGTGGGTGCCGCGTTTGCTCACAATAGAACAAAAACAGCGTCATCAGAATGTTTCAGCCGAGTGTTTGGCAAAGTTACGCTGCAATAAAGCTGAGTTTTTGCGTCGGTTCATAGCAATAGATGAAACATCACTTCAGACCTAAAACGAAGGAACAATCAAAGCAAGGAATTAGAAGGGGAGAATCGGTTCCAAAGAAGGCAAAGACAGTTTCAGGCAACATAATGGCTCAGTTTTCTGGGACGCACGAGGGATAATTTTCAATATTTATCTCAAAAAATCTGATGTGTACCGTTCACATGAGTTTCTCCATATTCCTACAACAAATCATTCTTAAAAAGCTTATACTTCTATTTATTTTATGCTAATCAGAAAAAATTAGCAGAAATAGTCTTATTACTCGCTTCCTTGTAAGTAGAAGCGAAATAAGGGACAACCGTAGGTTAAAGTGATAGTCAAAAGCTGGTTGCTAGGTCAATGAAGTTTCTTTGTTTATATGGATAGGAGTTGACAAGTTCCTGTATGAGAAAAGTATACGTTTTTCATAGCAGAAACCAAAAATAAGGAATGTCACAAAAACGACGAGCTCCACGAAAAAAATGTATACAACATAAATTGTGTGTTTTAAAATGCTCTACATTTTTTGTGTAGTAAGTTTTTGTCCATCTCGTACGGTTTGGCGATCAGTTGCGATCGAACCCCAGCCGTCTAGGTGAGGGGCAAGTGGTCTAACCACTCGGCCACGGCGGGGCCCCGTGTGTGTGTGTGTGTGTGTGTGTGTGTGTGTGTGTGTGTGTGTGTGTGTCTGTGAACACGATAATTTTGATTAAAATTTCGGATATTAAACATGTTTACCTGGCAAATGAAATGTATATCTTGAATTTTCTGGGAATAGCCTCTGAAGAGTAGTTTATTCTGGATGAATTTTACTAAATTTTGAATGACTGCTAAAGCGTAAGAGATGGACAAAAACTCAAAACACCAAAAATGTAGAGCACGTTAAAACAGAAAATTTATGTTATACACATTTTTTTTTCGTGGAGTTGATTGTTTTTGATTATTTCTTGTTTTTGGTTTCACCTTTATAAAGCTTATACTTTTCTCATGCAGGAATTTTTCAACTCCTGTCCATACAAACAAAGGAACAAAGTGACATAGCAAGCAGCTTTTGACTGTCACTTAGGTACTCCCTTATTACGCTTCTACTTACAAGGAAGCAAGTAATAAGACTATTTCTGCTAATTTTTTTTTCTCGATTAGCATGAAGTAAATAGAAGCATAAACTTTTAACAATAATTTATTGCAGAGGTGCAGAGAACGTTATGTGAATGGAACACATCAGATTTTCCATACGTAAACTTCAAATTACCTATTGCCTTACTTTTAAATGTTTAACGTATATAATTACATTGACCGTGTTTACATACTATGACACATCTTCACAAAATATTCTTTCTTATACTAAATTTACAGTATACTATTTAAGCAATATTTGTAGCCTTGTATGTAATAGCATTTGTGGCGAAATCTCGGCAAATTTGCGTGGCATTTATCTTTGCATCATTTCACATATTTATTATAGTTTAAAAACTATTCTGGCCACTGCCATTTAAAATCGGCTCCTGCATATTTGTAACCTGCTTCCAACTAAAGCCTCCAAAAGTGTAGGTTGTTCCGGATGTCGCATTCGGAAATTCGTTTTCTGCAGTTGTTGCAATAATGAGGTAAACTCTATAATTATATTTCCGAATATTTTCTGTGGCAGTTGTTACTTTCTCTACCATATACAATGTACTTAGTAGGTAGAAAAGGTATTGCATTCCACTGAAAAATTCGATACCGAGATTTCACCGTAAATATGTTCAGTGGACCTCTTACTCCAAGAAGCATTTTAGGAAAATATCGTCTGAGCCCTTTTGTGTGAACTTAACTCAAAAACTAAAAGTCGGTTACATACCAAACTTGATAAGAACGTTCAAGCTTTTTCCAAGGATGCGACACGAAGGTTTTTCAGGAAAATTCCCCAAAACGAACCTTTATTTGAAAGATTTTTCGGACTTTTGGAATTCCTCAAAACTGTATGCAACGATTTTGTTTAATATACCTTATGTTAAAGCTATTTACATCATAAATAAAAGTATATCTAAAAATTATGGACATAGTTTCTGAAAATGTTGATCTCGTTAAAACCCACAATTTGTGCCCGTGATATTTTTTGTGGATTAGACGTTCCCTGTCTTTGTTTTATAATTACTAATACTTTTAACTTTTCTCAAATGAGAAGGCGTCATTCTGGTCATGCAAGGAAAAAATAATTTCAGAACTAAATGTATCCCCTTATTTCCCTTGTAGTAGATATGTAATAAAACCATTTATGCTAGTGTTTATTGCAGTTAGCATGAAGTAGAAAGACGAATAGGTTGTTTTAAGAATAGTATTTTGCAGGTTAGGAATAGATAGGCTTATGAATGTATCAAATCACAATTTTCTGAAATATTACAAAACTACTTTAAAATAATGAAATTATGTCCGTTTTAAAGTATGTAGGTAAACGTAAGATATATTATAATTTCAGATAAATAGCACTAAACAAATTAAAGTCGCTACAAATATATATAAACCTGAAATTCATTTTTGAAATACTAAATATGTAAGTTAATGATTTTCAACACATATTTGGTAATGTAAGCTAAATTTAGGTTCATTTATTAATTGCCATACCAACAAGCACTGTAAGTACTTACAGTAAGTGTGTGAGAGATTATTAAAACTTACAGTACAATTAGAAAATGACGTAACACTCAACACATCTTTGCTTCGACTTGGCTGGTAAAAGTGAAGCAAATGCTAGATCCGCAGCGCAGCTTCTTCAATAGCAATGTCACACATTGTTATAAAATGTTACCGTTTAATGATAACTATGAAAAATCGAAACATTCAATACAGCTACATAAACAAATAATCTAACACTCAACACATGTGCTACTTCAAGTAAAGAATCTATCGCAAAATTTATTAACAAAAGAGTGTATAAGAAGGCCTTGTGCATATAATTTAAATGTAGCCTTTCATTTGTTCATATCGAGAATTCATTTTACTTTCTCTACACGTACTATGTACATAGCGTATACAGAAGGTGTTGCACTCCACCCAAAAGTTCGCTACCAAGATTTCTCCGGAAATATATGTTTTGGGGTCCCCTGTATCCAAAAAAAGCATTTTCAGAAAAAGGTCCGTGTGTCCGTGAACACGATAACTCAAACACGAAAAGTCGGCAAAATACCAAACTTGGTATTAAGTTTAGTATCTTCCAGGGATGCGACACGAAAATGTTGAGAAAAATCCCTCCACTCTAAACTACCCTTTACATGCAACAATAGTTTGTTGCAGAGGTGTAGAGAGAGAGTCACGTGAATGGAACCCATCATATTTTTTTCTAATGTTCAATTAAATATTGAAAAGCATTTGTGATTTATTATTGTTTTTTCTTTTTTCTTTTTTTTCAAGTATTTCAAAAAGTAATTGGCTACCCACAAGCCAATCATATTCTCAATATGTCTTCTCGACCTGATAAGTATAGCTTACAGTTCTTAGTACGCAATATGCTATTTTTCTTGATGTATATGCTTTAATAATTTGATAGTGCATGAATGCATGCTCAGTTTAGGAGTTTCCATATCTTGTAATGGATCATTTGGAAAGAGCTTAGCTAGCTACTGTTAGACAGCGAGCGAGTCTATGCTTGTAGCGGAAGGAAAGTCACGACACACCTTTTTACTATATTCGGTGCACACAAGCTTCACTTGCTGCTACCTTATATGTAGACGCGCGACACACCAGTTCAACAACACCAGTCAGCAACTTGCTCCAAGTTCTGCGAATGCGAAGCCGCAGATTCTTACAGAGCTACTAGTCCATGCTTATGTCTTCATTTAGCCCTGCAACAAAATACTACTTTCAAATCACTCGAAACCATCTAGATACAAAACCTTTAATTACCAGCGGTTATTATACAACATTATTTTGCTTCTCTTCTAAGCAAAACATCTAAACCATGATCCTGCACCTTCATATGAACGGTCTCGATTAGCCATCCAAACACAGAATGTCAACGATGTTTAACCCAGAGACTCAATAATGGTATTACCAATGATTTATCTGAAGTTCTTAATGCAACACACTGTATAAACAATATTATACATTTAAAATATACTAATTTGTACAACAAATTATAGTTCTTTGTCACAGTTGTTTGTCGACATAATGTACAGGTTAAGTCGCGTTACTCAAATAAATAAATTAGAAAAAAAATTAGAGTCTATCCAAAACTTAGATACCGAAATTTCATAGGAAATGTGAATCCCTAAAACAAAAAAACAAAAAAAAAACAAAAAAAAATATATATATAAAAAATAAATAAATAAACAAAAAAAAATGTGCGTGCATGTGAAAAACATAATTTTTGCATTCACATGACTTTCTCTTCTTTGAAACAAATGCTTTAACGTCAAATATAAAAACAAACAAAACTAGCTGTTTTAACAGGAAAAACCAAAAAGTTCTCAAATTATTCTCGTACTAGTCATCTTACAAAGAATTATTCTTCTATTTACTTCATATTAGCTTTAGTAGAAATGTTCTTCTTATGTGCATATTTCCTTGTCGATAAAGTGGGAAATACTTAAGCGATTGTCAAATCTTTTAAAGCTGGTCGTTCTCTTTGAATGACCAATTGGAGAAAAACAGAAACGAATGACTCCGCATTTGAGTAAAACGATAGTATTCGAAAATTCAGAACAAAACAATGTATTATCTTGGAAATGGTTACATCTCAAAAAGATAGTATATCTGACATAAATACTTTATTTTATGAGATTACAGTTTTTGTGTAGAAAGACTTACTTTTGTGTAAGACTTTCTTACACTTTATCAGTTATGCAAAAGTCACTCAGAATTAAGAGCCCTTTAGGTCTATTGTCAGAGAATTCAAGATATTTACCGTGGGAATATCTTAGATATATGATATTTTATCGTAATGATTTTGAGACCATTTTGATATCATCAATATTTTTGAAAAAATTTTATGAAAAGAGAAGTTAGGGGAGGGAGGTTTTGTAGAAGATACTGATCTTAAACACTAAGTTTGATACTTATTTGGTATTGACTTGTGAGTTACAAGACACACGCGCACTTTCCTTTTACTCAGGGGAATAGGAAACTATATTTCCAGTGAAATCTCGGGTTCGAATTCTTGTGGAATGCAAAACTTTCTCTACTTATGTTTAAGTAAATGAAAGAATTAAATGAAAAGTGTGTTACCTATCAAACTTTGTATTTATGTCCAGAGTGTTGCAAGGATGCGAAAAATATTTTCAATAAAATCTGTCACCCCCAAAATACTTTTATCATAAATGTTGTTATTTACATGTTCTCAAAAATACCTCCAACACTGCTTAAGATATTTTCATGTCAAAATAAGGGAGGTATAACTTGAAATTTCCGAGAAGAACCTGTGAAGTCCTTTTTACTCAGTTTGACTTTTGTATAACTGGTAGCCGTAATTGACAACTGGTAGACAAATTTTATTAATAAAATGTAGATGTCGTTAAACATACTGATTATGTAAAAAATTATGTTACGTTAACCATTTACCAGATATTCGTTGTTATAGGTTTGAATTCGTAATTATTTCCAGTTTTTAATAGTAAACCACTATTTTTTCACTCAATGGTACAAAGAACATGAAATTCAATGCCACTGTATAGCGATTCGCCGTTCAAAAGCTATGACTTACCCTGTCCTTAAACATACAGGGAAATGTACAATGAAAGTTTATCTCTATTAACATGGAGGAGGTGAAATAATATACGTTTGTAAGCATAGAAAGCAGAACCGGATTGAAAAAATAAATTCTATAACATTGATTTTAACTGCGAATTTTCAATCTTCGTCTCAGTGCTCTAATAACCTGAGCTATCATAACAACATTGCGGCACGATGACGTTCCTCAACTGACTATATTTTCCGGCAAATCACAAGGTGATCTCAAATATATTTGAAGAACACATACCCCATTGGGGAGTTTAGTGTGGTAAGCGTGTTAACTCGCGAGCTTAATAATTAAGGCTATGGGGAGTTAAATTTCATATTTCTGTATTTTTGTATAGACTTTTCTTAAACTTATACCGTGATTGTAGTGCTGTTACGTTAATATGTATGCCAAATGTCATTCTATGCTTTCCATGATAAATTATTTCATAAATTTACTATGTAAATATATGCGTATTCAAACTATTTCATGCCCTTTAAAATCTGAGGGAATTGGTTGGAATTTTTTTTTTTTTTTTGATTTGGAACTTTGAACCACAATCAAAATCTTTACTCAGTGATATTTCATTAATGATGATTACTGCATTATGATGATTTTTGAAATACTTACAACGTTTAATGTCTAAGAATATAATCCTTTCGTAAATTGTGGCGTTATTTTACCACGTGTCAAGTGTGTGGGGTTATCGTCTTGCTACACGTCGCGTCGTTCCCCCACTGTGTACTAAATGTGTCTGGACGCACTCCCCTACCAATATAACAGATCACTTCACGTACCTGGTTCTGAAGTCCGCTATGATGGCTACCTCGACATCGCTCAATCTGAATGAAATTGACTCTCTCGGGTGGGGGTAGTTAGGAGTTGTCCTTTGAAATGTTTAACATACTTTCACTTTCGTATATGAATTTATTCTTCTTATTCTACAACTTCTTAGAACTTTCAATCTTCGGCTATTTAACGTTACCTGTTTCGTAGAATTACTAACTTTTATCACTTTGTTCGCGTATGACATATATGACAACTAACCTTCTTATTATAGAGCAACTTGACAA